>QEPC01010693.1:1809297-1853775 GCA_003113815.1 Sphenodon punctatus
GAGCGAGGGAGGCCAGCAAGGAGGAGGTTGCAGTAGTCGAGGCGGGAGATAACCATGGCATGAACAAGGATTTTTGACGAGGAGATAGATAGAAAGGGGCGGATGCGTGCAATGTTGTGGAGAGCGAATCGGCATGATTTGGCCACAGAATCAGTGTAAGGTTTAAAAGAGAGGTGCGTGTCAAAGATGAAGCCCAGGCTGCGGGAAAGTAGAGAAAGTAGCTATGTTAGTTTGAAGTCTGGCAGTAGAAGAGGCAGGATAGCACCCTAGAGACTAACTGGTTGGAGGCATCATGGACGACAGCTTTCATGGACAACAGACTGGTTCATAGTGATACTACTTCTACCAGTTAGTCTCCAAGGTGCCATCTTGCCTCTGGACATGATTCTATCCTGGTTCTGTAAGTATAAGAGATGGAGATGATGACAAGAGATACAGTTTAACTCCTGAACTGGCAGCTTCCAAATCAATTCTTTTCTACTTAAACCTACCAATGTCTGAGCCTGACCCAAGGCATCTTTAAACCAGACTGATGTGTTCAGCAAATCACTTAAGCGTATGCTTAACTAAGGCAGCCAGATATGCAAATTGTAGAGGACACGTGTGAGAAATAGAGATTGAAGGGCTGCATTGGAGCCAATGCAGCCCTGCAACCTGCATTTCTCATACGTGTCCTCTACAATTTGCATATCTGGCCGCCCTATGCTTGGCTTTAAGTACACGGTCATCCCCATTTGAAGTCAACAAATCTACTCATGTGCTTAAAGTGAGTCAAGTGCTTTGCTGAAGATTTCAGCGTAATCAGGTGTTATTAATTATATTTTCCCCATCTCCCGTCTATGCCTCTTTTCTGTAATCACGCCATAATGCCATACTGAGAACAATAGCTTCGGCAACATGTTGATGGGAGTATAGCAACACCTTTATACCCAAGCGTTATCCAGCAGGAAATTGATTAAACATAATACATTTCCTGAAAGATTTCTTTACACAATGTTCCCCAGACTGCAAGCACCAGCACCAACACCAGTAGCCGCCCACTATGGAAAGCTCCCAACAACATGGGAACAATACCTCGATACTACTGTGCAGGAGGCTCTGGGGTGACCGTTGAGTGCACTCTGATTTTACAAACTGTCATATGGCGAGATAGTGGTGGGTTTCAATGCTGTCAACTATTCAGTCAGCCCAGATGAACTAGAATCACCATTTCAGTTATATCATAGCTCGGGGCGAGAACATGTCACCCTCTTTATTTCCAGCTCAGAACAAGCTGCTTAGGCAGATGCTAACTGTGGTTCTTCCTGCCATGTTCTGTAGAGTGGCCTTTGTCTGGGTTAATTGAGCCCCCACTCCATTTAATAGGCTGTTGAAGTCTTATTGAAACAGAGCTAGTGCCGCAGGTTAAATACATTGCAGTGCTCTCGTTAATCCCCTCATTAATGGAGCTGTAAAGCTTGTTGAGAGCTGTGAGTTTGCATATATTAACTAAGAGTTCTTCACTCAAGTGCTATCAATAAAATGACAAAGCCAGTTTCCAAATAGTGAAATCAACGGTGCAACAAAGCTAGATACTATCAAAAAATAAACAGCTTAATAACAGAAAAAATTTATTTTCACACTTGGAGGATTAAAAAAATAGGTTAGAGAGGATGTCTTTTATTGGACAAACTTAAAGATGACTGATACAAAGATAGCGGGGGGTTTTCCTGGGCAGACGGCAAGAGAGAAACATATCACCTCTTCATCAGAGGCTACTGGGTATGCTGAGCTAGCTTTGTTTTTAAATGATTTAATGCAACATTCAAACAAGACCACACTTAAGAACAAATAAAAAAACCTGAACAATAAAAAAAACCAATTGGCATATAAAATAAGATTTGAACTCAAATACTGGAGGTGGAGTAGCCCTGTATGCTAAAAGCAGCATTGTGTCAAGCATGATAAAAATGGTAACACAAACTTTCCCCTGGAATCACTATGGATAAAAAATTCCATGGTTAAATGGAAACCGGATAGTAGTGGGGCTATATGTTATTGATTCCCTGACCAGGATGCTGACAGTGATTGTGAAATGCTAAGGGAGATTAGGGAGGCTACAAAAGTAGGCAGTGCAATAATATTGGGGAATTTTAACTACCCACACATTGGCTGCTGGGAAAATGTCTTCTTGGGATGTGTTGCAGAAGCCACGTTCCTAGACACCATAAACAACTGCTTCCTGGAACAGTTTGTCTTGGGACCCACAAGAGGAGAACCTATTTTAGATTTTGTCCTAACTGGACGCAGAGGGTCTAGTGGAAGGAGTAATGGTGGCAGAGCCACTTGCTAATAATCAGGGACCTGAGTTGACTGCACCAAAAAATCTTAAATTCTGCAACCAGTGAAACCAAATTCTGCAAATTCACTGCGAGCATTAATATTTGCATAATTAACTAGATTTGCATAACTATGCATGCTGGGAAGCAAATTTGCAATAGGTTTGACATAGAATCACAACTTTGCTAATCAAACACAACTCAAATTCTCTGGAATTTCAGCACCTCCCTCACGCAAACATAGGGCCTTCAGACCCCACCCACCCACAATTCATCTCCCAGGGGCTTATTTACCCTCGGCTCATGGTCAGGGCTGGCTGATTCTGCGAGGATTCTGTGAGGATTGGCTGATTCTGTGAAAATCACTGCAAATTGCAGCAACACAGTCAACTCGGGTCCCTGCTAATAGTCATCACAGTATAATTAGGTTCAACGTGCTATTAGGAGAGAGATCACCTAATAAGTCTGCCACAAGGGTGCTTGGCTTCAAGCGGGGAACTATGCAAAGATGGGGAAATTAGTTAAGTGGAAACTAAAAGGGGAAGTCATCAGGGTCAAAGACCTGCAGGAGGCAGGGAGACTATTGAAACTGCTGGCTGCTGCTCTCCTTCCCCTTGCCATTCACTCTACGCTGGCCGAGGTCATGAAGCCAAGGTACCTGGAGAAAGGGTCTAGTGAAGGGAGTGAGGAAGGTGCCTAGCCCAAGGGGGCCTTGGTACAAGCTGGGATGCAGAGGAGGGTCAGGATTGGAAGCCAGGTGCACCTTCTGAATGGAGTGTATGATATACTGGACACTGAACACATCTGCATTGGTGGAGGCAATCAACTTGGTGAAACCTACAACCGGAGCCTGTTCCCTGTTCATGGGAGCTGAGCTGACTAACAAAAGAGTGGGGCAGCCCTGATCCTGCAAGGAACTTCACCAGACACGAGGACCATCCACCACAACCACAAATCATAAGAAGTGCCATACTAGGTCAGACCAATGGTCCATTGAGCCCAACACCAGTCTCCGACAGTGGCCAGCCTCGGTTGCTTGGAAGAAGTACCCAACAGGTCACAATGAGGCAATATTCCATTCCCTGTTGTTCACTCCCAGCTCCCGACAGTAAAAGGTTACATTCCCCAAACCTACCTGACTAATAGCTGCTAATGGACCCATCCCACAGAAACGTGTCTAACCCTTTCTTAAACCCAGCTATACTACTGGCCTTGACCACATCTTCTGACAATAAATTCCACAATTTAATTGTGCATTGAGTGAAAAAAATACTTTCTTTTATTTGTTTTAAATCTGCTACCCGTAAGTTTCATGGAGTGTCCCCTAGTTATAGTACTATTTGAGAGGGTAAATAACCATTCCCTATTAACATGTTCCACACCATTCATGATTTTATTAACTCCTATCGTATCCCCACACAGTCGTCTCTTCTCCAAGATGAAGAACCCCCACCCCAACCTATCCAGACTCTCTTCAGAGGGGAGCCATTCCATACCCCTTGTCATTTTTGTTTCCCTTCTCTGTACACAATATTGAAGGTGCGGTTGCCCCATAGATTTACATAGTGGCTTTATGATATTTTCAGTTTTATTCTCTATCCCTTTACGAATAATTCCTAACATTCGGTTTGCTTTTTTGATGGCTGTTGCACACTGAGCTCAGGATTTCAATGTATTGTCTACACTGGCCGCAATCCCATGCTGTGCGGATTGCGTTTGTGCAGTTTCCGCTTGGCACAATGTGCCCACAATGCAGATCTGCGTGGGTTGTGCGCGGCTGCACATGCACGCGTGCTATCCGCACAGCATGGGATCGAGCCCAATGACTCCCAGGACTTTTTCCTGAGTGATAACTCCTAATTTAGAACCCAGCATTGTGTACATAAAACTTGGATTGTTTTTCCCTATGTGCATCACTTTGCACTTGTCCACATTAAATTTAATCTGCCTTTTCGATGCCCAGTCATGCAAGATCTCCCTGCAATTCTTCACAGTCCACTCATGTTTTAACCACCTTGAATAACTTGGTGTTGTCTGCAAATGTGATCACCTCACTCCTTACTCCCTTTTCCAGATCATTAATGATTGAATACATTAAACAACACTGGTCCCAGTACAGATCCCTGAGGTACTCCACTATTTACTTCTCTCCATTGTGAAAACTGACCACTTAGTCCTACGCTTTGCTTACTATCCTTTAGCAATTACCAATCCACAAATGGACACTGTCTCCTATCCCATGACTTTTTAATTTCCTCAAGAGTCTCTCATGAAGGACCTTATCAAACACTTTCTGAAAATCCAGATATACTATATCAGCCTGCTCCCCCTTATCCACATGCTTGTTCACACCCTCAAAAATGCCAATAGATTAGTGAGGCACGACGTCCCTTTGCTAAATCCATGTTGAGTCTTCCCCATTAAGCCATGTTTATCAGCATGCCCCACGATTCTGTTTTTAATAATAGTTTCCACTATTTTGCCCAGCACAGATGTCAGGTTCACCGGCCTGTAGTTGCCAGATCACCTCTGAGTGATTCCCAGGCCTTTTATTTGTGTGGACCTATTTTAAGATTTAAATAGAATCCCATGAACCCAGACAGCAATATTACATTTCATTTATTTGTTAAGCCATAGCCATCAACAATCAGTAGAAAATATATTGCCATGCAACTCCTCGGCAGCATAAAATATTTTAAAATAATAAAAATATAAAAATCAAGAATACAATTTAAAATATACTGCAAATTTACATATCCAAAATCCAATATCTCTATTTCACTTGGATT
The DNA here is from genome assembly GCA_003113815.1 of Sphenodon punctatus. Taxonomy (NCBI): domain Eukaryota; kingdom Metazoa; phylum Chordata; class Lepidosauria; order Sphenodontia; family Sphenodontidae; genus Sphenodon; species Sphenodon punctatus. Next base: position 1,814,405 of record QEPC01010693.1, read on the forward strand.
TAATTTGCCTTTGTAAATCTCTAGTTTTCATTACCAAATACAAAGAAAAAACATCAAATTTTACAGGGATCTAGGATTTACCCTACCAAGTTCAATTACCGAGATAATAAAATATGAATATCAAAACTACAGTTTAAAATACAATACACATTGACATTACTAAAATCGAATATCTCTATTTATTTCTCTTTACTATGATTTTGCTTATATAAATCTCTAATTTTCACTGCAGAATACAAAAACAATGCAACAAATTTCACAGGAATCTGAGATTTACCCTGTAGGAGCTCAACCACCGAACACTCCTCCCCAACCTTAGCTCTTCTCTCAATCAAAGGGGAAATATATTGCTCATGTATCTGCTCATACCATTCACAATAAAAAATAATATGAATAATTGTTTCTTGTTCATTTCTTAAGCATTGACATAAACGGGTCTCGTAAGGGAGCTGTACCGTCCTTCCACTACTGCTGATGGTAACTGCTGAAATCAAGCCAGCGTAGGGGCCCTTCTTTGGCTATATTCAGTTATCTCCATTAAATAAGAAGGCACCACAAAGTCTGTATTTATCCTCTTATACAATGGAGAGATCTGTTGACTAGCACATGCTGCCAACATTTCTTGTTTTACTTGGTCAAATAATCATTTTTTCACCAGGGAAGTAGCAGCTTTAGTGCCTAGATGACTCAATGCTAATGGGGAAAATCCCAAGTGGGCCAAAATTTACACACCTCCCTGTACCAAGGACCGTCCTTAGCAAATTGGAAAGCAATAGCTCTGAGGGATGAACTAGGAGCAAAATACAGCTTTGTCCAATAATTAGCCACCCGTAAAATAATCATTTTAGCCAAGGGAATATACCCTGCTTCAGCCTGTAAAAGGACTACTGGCGTATTTCTAGGAACCGCCAATATTGCCCTAAGAAAAATATTTTGCAGGGGTTCATCCTTGAACCCAAGGTGGTGCCCCATATTTCGGCTCCATATACAATTTTTGGGAGCACATGCATCTCAAAGATCTGTAGGGCCGGGAGTGGAAGTCTTCCCCCTCTCGAATAATAAAAACCTATCAGCTCTTTGGAGGCTACCGCAGCAGTTGCCTTGATCTTTTGTAACTGAACCACCCACTTCTTTTTAGCCGAAATAATAACTCCAAGATATTTATAGCTATAAACCTGGGAAATACTACACTGCCCAATCCTCCATTTATGAATTTTCTTATCTACACCCACCACCAGAACCGTAGTCTTTTGATAATTTATTTCCAGAGCTTCTATCTGACAGTAAGCAGCAAACTTATTGAGCATACGCCTAAGACCCACCTGTGAACAGGAGAGTAGAATAGTATCGTCAGCATATAGTAACAATGACAATGGGTGAAAACAGACATGATGCTAACCACCCTTTAACCACCCTTGGTGGTTATTTATGCATGTTGCAGGGCTGAATTAGTGCCCTATGCACCCTGAAATATGCATAAATGACCATCAAGGGTGGTTCAAGGGTGGTTAGCGTCATGTCTGTTTTCACCCAATGAAAGATTGAGGGTTATAGGTTGAAAAATCGGGATCCACCATGTCTGCTGCCAAATTGTTCATACAAAGATTAAATAAAGTGAGGGCCAAAAGACATCCCTGTCTCACCCCTCTTGTTGATATAACCGACTCAGTAAGATGACCATGTCTACTCGGTCGTATGCTCACTGAGGTATTCCTATGACTGGCCACTAAAAGATATAGGAGGCGTTTATCTATATTTGTAATTTCTAATCTTCTCCAAAGTCACTTTCTACTAATTGAATTGAATGCTGCCTTTAAATCAATAAAGGCTATATTCAATGAAGACTTATTTGATAAATCTGCATATTTCACCATTAGTTGGTGTAGAAGAAAAATATGATCAACTGTAGAATGCCCTTTCCTAAAGCCTCCTTGTTCAATTTCCAGCACCTGGTTTTCTTGTATCCACTGTTCAAGTTTTCCCAAAAGATATGCTGAATAGATTTTCCCTACCACACTTAACAGGCTAATAGGACGATAATTCTTTGGGTCATTTAATGTACCATTTTTGTAAATAGGGACAATAATACTATTTGACCATCCTTTTGGCATCTGACCTGTCCCGTAGTATTAATGGCAGTAAACTAGTATCTAGTATCTAACTCCACCAAGTAACATCTGCTTTCAACAATTCTGGGGGAATAAAATCCTCTCCAGGAGCCTTCCCCTTTTTTAATCTACTCAAAATAGGTAATAGTTCCTCTGCTGTTACCGGTGGTCATTAACACAGTTGTTGTAATGGAGTGAGTACTACTTCTCCAGACAACCCGCTGGGTGCAGTAAATATCTGAGCAAAATGCATTTCCCAAACAGGAGCTGGGATTTCTACCTCCGGGGTAAAATTCTTTATGGCTCTACCAGTTCTTACAGTCTTCCAAAAGGAGGCCGAATCACGATCCTTGGAAGCCTGTTCAAGTTTTTTCCAAAGCTGGGTAACATAAGTTTGTTTCTTTAATTTCATCAATTCTTTATACCTTCCCCAATATAAATTCTTCCACTGAGGATATCTGCACTTTCCCCCTCATTCTTTTAAACAATTTCCAGAGATGTCTCTTTGCCCTCCTACACTCCTGATCATACCAACCCTCTTGTCTAGTCCTTCAGTCATATACTACTATCCATTGGGGTAATAACTTGGAATTTAAACAAACGAATCAAAGTTTCAAAATGACGAATCACTTCTAATAAGTACCAGATTTAATCCTTAACACCAAACTTTGGACGGGGACTGAGTGGAATATAGAAACTATTGATGACTCCAACTCCGGGCTCCACTTTTTCTTCCGGATGCAATTTTCTTGAGACTTTGCACCATGTTTATATCTCTGGGAACTCTTCACTTTAAGATTTAAATATAATAGTAAGGGTTGATGATCCAAAAACCGACCACTGTCCGAACCTCAAAGTCATGCCAATAATGAGGGGGACACAGCAATATAATCCACTGTACTGACCCCTCTAGCAGAGAAATAAGTGTACTCCCCTTCGGCATCCCCAGGGGTATATCCATTCCATATTGTTAATCCCATAGATGTCATCAATTTAATCAGTAAATTTCCATTACTATTAGTAACCGCATCCTTAAGGATGATTATAGAGCCCAAATAAGCATTATGGAGATTCTGAGTGTCATCCAATACATGACTCTCAATTCTTCCTCCCATGCGGGCATTAAAGTCACCTGCCACTATCAAGTCAACTAGGGAAAAGTTACCCACTAGCTGCATAAGAAAGAATCTAAGTTCTCTCCATATATGGGGATCATAAAACGGAGAATTCCTAGGAGGGATATAGACATTCAATATCCCTAAATTTTTATTACCATGGAGATTTAATTCCCATCCACCAAACGACGATCCAGAACCTAAAGATCTAATCTTAGAGTCACTTAAAGTTTGTGAAACCAGCAGTGCTAATCCCCCACTAGGTCTACCTTCTCTAACTGATTTAGCTGGGATTGAAAATATTTGAAACTCACTACAAACCATCTCAGACTTAGCACAGGTTTCTTGCAGGACCACAATATCAGAATTTTGCAAACTACCCACAAACTCTGGATCCTTAGTTCTATAATTCCAATGTTGCAGGAAAGGAACCTAAGGAATGCCTTGTTTCCCTCATTGTTATGTCCCCTACCTAGTCACTTGGCGGTGGAGGGAGCAGAAATTTCCATACCTCGTCTCCACCCTTTAGAACTACCACCAGGAGGGTTAATGAATTGATGTTTGTGGGTATTATTAATACCCTGTCCCTATTTTCTGTTCTGGTTCAATTTTAAACTTCTTTCTATCTTGAGGATGGTTTGACTCCTTACTCTTAGGAGAATTTCCACTCTTTCGATTATAAATTAATAGTGGATATGGATCTTCTCCCATATGAAACCCCTTAAAGGAAGATTCAGTCATGGAAAGCAGCTAATTTTGCAAAGCAAGTGATTTTATTCCTATTCTAATAGGGGGGAAATTGAATCTCCCCTGGTACTGCTCTAACCTCTTGACATAAATTACTTCACTAAAAGTCCGCTGGGGGGAAATTTTAAAATTCCTAATTAAAAGATCACATATCTTAGATTTCAAGGTTTGCCTATTTCCACCTTTACCTCTAGGGAAATCGTAGAAAATCACATTTTGACTTCTTAATTTTTGCTGAATATCTATTAAAGGCAGACTTGTACTTGCTTCTACTAATGGACTTACATTTGATTCTTAATCGTATTTATCTCTAGTTTTAAAATAAAAAAAAGGAATAGTAACTCCCACCTAATTTGATTGCTCAACTGGGTTGGGGGCAGTAAGTGGGTTGGGGGCAGTAAGTGGAGAGCGCGAGGTGATGAAGGCCCCATCTGGTCCAACTTTGGGGGGAGTTTCAGAAAGTGATGCCAGCCAATGTGGTGGGTGTCTTGGGATCTGTGAGAGCCACCAGTTGTGAACTTGATCCGTGCCCGTCCTGATTGGTGAAAGCCTCCAGGGAGATGTTGGGGACGGTGCTGGCGAGGGTGGTCAATCCCTCAAGGAGGCTGTGGTGCGCCCCCTGCTGAAGAAACCCTCGTTGGATGTGGACGCACTCACCAGCTACTGACCTGTCTCTAACCTTCCCTTTTTAGGGAAGGTTATTGAGCGGGCAGTGGCGATCCAGCTCCAGGCGCATCTAGATAGCACTGGTTTTGTCGAGGAAAATTTTATACTCACACACTGTTAGTATAATCTGTCAGAAGTTCTTTATTGATCTCAAAATGCAGAGAGAGAGAGCAGCAATGCCTCCATGCAAGGAAGGCAAGCTGGTCTGCCTGCTCTCAGATTACATAGGTATTTTATAGATTATCAAAATAACATCAGATACAGAAATGTCAGTCAAACCCACGTCATACAATAATGGGAGGCTACTGCAATTGGTTACCTACTAAGCAAATTATTCTTAAAACAATATAAGCTAGACTGTTTATAAAGTAAGGTGCCTAAACAAAGCAATTAACCAGCACAGCTGCAAGGCCATTTTCTATTATCTGCTGTAAGGAAGAACAGAGTGGCCTTCCTCCGTCCAAGGTTTATCATGCATGGAGCTGTTTCCCAGGCCTTGTTCTGTGAAACAGAAGCCAAACTAGGCTCATGATTATTTCTATCTAACAGGCTGAAGCTCACTTCCGCTAAGAATGGTTATTACCCAGCATTCATCTGTCTTTCATTTTGTGGTACCTTCCTTCGGCTATGTGTAGCTTAATTCCATAGGGTCCCTTATAAAAATTCCCCCCAGTTTCCTGGACCCTTTTCAATCTGGGTTCCACCCCGGCTATGGCACCGAGACAGCGTTGGTGGACTTGGTCGACGATCTCTGCCGGGAGATGGACATAGGATGTTCGACAGTTCTTATTCTGCTAGATCTCTCGGCCGCTTTTGACACCGTGGACCATGGACTGCTGTTGAGATGGCTGCATGACCTGGGGGGTTTGGACAGGACTGTTCTTGAATGGTTCTGCTCATTCCTGTCGGGGAGAAGCCAGTGGGTGTGTTGGGAGCGGAAACATCTTGCCCCCGCGCTTTATCCTGCGGCATTCCACAGGGTTCCATTCTGTCTCCATTATTATTTAATGTTTATATGCAGCCCTTGGAGGAGGTTGTGAGAGGGTTCGGGGTGCGATGTCACCAATATGCTGATGATACCCAGCTGTACCTCTCTTTTTCATCTGACCCAGACCCTGCTGTCTCATTGTTATCCCAGTGTCTGGAGGCCCTGGCAGAATGGATGTGGCAGAGCAGACTGAAGCTCAACCCTGATAAGACGGAGGTGATGGTGGTGGGGAGAGCGAGGGAGGTGTCGGCCCCCCTAATTGGGGGGGTTCGCCCTCCTATAGCTCAGCAGGTTCGGAGTCTGGGGGTGGTATTGGACGCAGATCTCTGCCTGGAGCGACAGGTGGAGGTGGTGGCGAATGCTGCCTTCCGCCAGTTATATCTGGTGCGGAGGCTGCGCCCGTATGTCTCTGGCCCGAACCTGGCGTCCCTCGTCCATGCCTTCATCACCTCGAGGCTGGACTACTGCAATGCACTCTACATGGGGCTGCCCTTGTACCTGGCTCGGAGGCTGCAGCTAGTGCAGAATGCGACAGCCCAGCTCCTGTTGGGGACAGGTCGCCAGGACCACATAACACCAGTGCTCCGGACTCTGCACTGGTTGCCAATAGCGTGCCGAGCCAGTTTCAAGGTATTGGTATTGATCTATAAGGCCCTTCACGGCCTTGGCCTCTCATACCTCAGGGACCACTTCGCCCTCCGTGCCCCGGAGCAGCTCCTTTGGTCTGCCAGGGGTGCCTTCTTGGAGGTCCTCCTTGCTAAGTGGGGGCACACAATGGACAGGGCATTCTCGGTGGCCAGGCCATGCCTTTGGAACTCCCTCCCAGAGGAAGCTTGCCTGGCCCCAAGCCTTTTAACATTCTGGCGAGTTTGTAAAACCTGGCTGTTCACCCAGGTCTTTGGGTAGGGGGGGCTTAGAGGGGTTTTAATCTCCACCTACCCTCATTTATTGTTCTTTGTGCCTAACCCTGTTTTAATATTATTGGAGTGTTTTAAATTTTTATATGACTGTATTTTTTTTTTTAAGATTGTTAGCCACCCCGAGCTGTTTTCAGGAGGGGCGAGATAAAAATTGATTAAATAAATAAATAAAATAAACGGAGCTATTTTTTGCTGGTACAACCAATTCGATCAAAGATTTAATTTCCATTAATTCAGCTTTAAGATTGGTCAAATCATTGACAACTGCAAGTTTCAAGGCTCGTATAGCATCCAAGACACTTGCTAAATTCCCAGTAATTAAGTCACCATTGCCCAAGGGAGGTACCCGGGCTTCATTAAGCTTGGCAGAATCATTCAATCCCACTCTATAATAATCAAAGGCAGTAACCTCAGGGTGGTAATTATCTAAAAAAGTTGTAAAACTCTCCCCTAACTTGGAGTGTAGAGTATTAGATTGCTCCAAAGCTAACAAATTCAAATCTATAGACCTTTCATGATCCCGTTCTGTTAACGTGACCTGCGCCTCAGAAGGTAAAGAAGTAATCTATCTCTTTTGGAAAAATGAACTGCTGTTTTGGACTCTTGGGATGTTGGAAGCAAAATAGACCCAGGCTTAATAATCTTTTCAAACTTATAGGGGTACTTCTCTGGATCACAAAGTTAGTAATTTTCTTACCCACTACCCTAGTGGCATTGTATTGCCGAGGGGCTAAAGTCACCACTGAGTCCCACAAAAACAAACCCACCTATGCGACACAATCCTGTTTCCTCTAGTGGTAAGGTCCCACGCACAAAGACCTTGGGCTTCAGAGGCTTCTCCAGGTTAGCCCTACACCTTCCGTCAGCACTGGGTTCACTATGGCTCTCCAGCCTTCCCTGGCTTCGTCCAGCTGACCCGCATCTCAGCTCTGCTGCTCTAGGTTCACCCACGATGACGCAGGCTGTCCCAGAGTCTCGCATAGCTCTCCACAGCTCTCCCGTGCCGCCTCCTCAATGTGGAGTTGGTATGCCAAGCTATCAGCACAGAGACAAGTGGAACCCAGAGCCACCTCTCAACTGAATGGTATGGTCTGTCAACCACTGCTCCCAATGCTGGGGCACTTCTTCACCTCCTCTCAGTCGAACCATCTCCTCACACCCAGCTCTCCCTCTTCTCAGTGGCCGCTGCCAGCATGTGGCGCCGTGTGAGCTCAGAGCGTGCCACTGCCCGAACCGCTCTCCTGACAGATGCTGCAGCTTCTCCCAGCACCCTTCAGGACCATGGAGAAGTTTCCTGCAGAGATCCTTCCTGGTCTGTAGTCAGACCCAGACTCCACCTGCCCGGCCCGGTCGCTCCACCTCCTCCTGTCCTAAGACAGCAATAAAGACATGTGAAGCAGGGGTGTGCAGAAAGCACCCATTTCATTTTTTATTTATGGAAATGATTTGTTTTAGGATTTTCATTGAAAACCCGTTGGTTTTAATTTCTCCCTCATTTAATAAAATCTTAAAAAATAATTAAGAAAAAATTATGATGATTATTATTATCATCAAGCATTTATATAGCGCGAGCAATGTACCTGGTGCTTTACAAAGTAATTCAATAGACATGGTCCCTGCCCTATGGCTTACAATCTGAGAGACGGGTGGGTGGGGGATATGAAGGAAGGGGAACAGAGGGAGAGACAAGGAGTGTAACATTCACGAGGATGCGAGGTTCCAGGTGCACGTGCTTGGCTTGGTTACATCAAGAATGATGGCTGGTTGGTCCATGAGGTGAGGATATTTATTTATTTATTTTATTTTTTATTTATTCAATTTGTATCCCGCCCCTCCTGCGAACAGTACATAGACCTCAGGTAACAGATTGTACTGAATGGAGGGTATCAGCAGGAGTTAGGTGAGGGGATCAAGCAGTCGGGGAGGGCAGAGTGGAAGAAGTGGGTCTTGAGCAGGGCCCCGAGTCTTCTGCGCTTCTGCGATTCGCGGAATTTTCGCAGAATCCTGCCCTAGGCAGGATTATCACAGAAACTGGGGAAATCCCCGCGGAATTTCCCTTCCTTGGCGGTGAGTCAATCCAGGACCTGCTTTATTCAGGCCACAAGCCAATCAGGGGCTTGCACGGCCTTTATAAAGCAGGTCACATCAGCACATGTCACTTATGGTCCGGAATTCACTTGAGACCGCCGCTGCCGCTGAGGGACCCAACTCCAACCGCCGCTTCTCCGGCCGCTCCGGGATCACCGCTGCTGCTGCTGCTGCCACTGAAGGACTCCAGCCCAACCTCCGGCTGCCGCTTCTCCAGTCGCTCGAGGGATCGACGCCACTCCAGCATAAGGTAAGTAGGTAGTTGGGGGAGGTGTTCTCCTGGGGGTCCCGCTGCGCGCTCTGCATTTTACAGTTGGGGGGGTCCTGCTGCGTGCTCTGCATTGTACAGTTGGGGGGGAGGGGGTCCCGCTGCGTGCTCTGCATTTTACAGTTTGGGGGGGAGGGGGTCCCGCTGTGTGCTCTGAATTTTACAGTTTGGGGGGGAGGAGGTCCCGCTGCACGCTCTGCATTTTAGTTTGTGTGTGGGGGGGGTCCCGCTGCATGCTCTGCATTTTACAGTTTGGGGGGGGAGGGGGTCCCGCTGTGCGCTCTGCATTTTACAGTTTTTGTGTGTAATGTGTGTGTAACATGGCAAAAACACACTTTGCCATGTGTTTTTGTGGGTGGGTTTCCTGCTTTTCCATGTGGTTTTTCTGGGTGGGTTTCCTGCTTTGCCATGTGAGTCGCAGAATTTTGCCATATGGGTCGCAGAATTTTGGAAAATATTTTGCAGAAGAATCGGGGCCCTAGTCTTGAGGAGGGATTTGAAGATACAAAGGGAGGGGGCGAGGTGGATGTGGGCAGGGAGGGAGTTCCAGGCATGGGAGGCAGCTAGGGAGAAGGGCCGAAGGCGGTTAGGGGAGCAGGGGAGGCGAGGGAGGGTGAGAGAGGGGACAGAGGAGGAGTGGAGTTCACAGACTGGAGTACGGAGGGAAATTAGTGCAGAGAGGTAGGAGGGAGCAAGGTTGTGAAGAGCTTTATAGGTGAAGACTAGGAGCGTGTGCAGAATTTGTTCAGGAAGGGAGAGCCAGTGAAGAGAAGAGAGGAGGGGCTGAACGTGGTCAAAGCAATGGGCGAGGTGGATGACCCTGGCAGCAGAGTTTTGGACAGGGAAAAGGGGAGAAAGGTGAGAACGGGGGAGGCCAGCGAGAATAAGGTTACAGTATTCAAGGCAAGACATGAGCAGGGCATGAACAAGGGTTTTTGCAGAGGAGACAGAGAAAAAAGGGTGACTCTTAGTAATGTTATGGAGGGAGAAGCGACAGTTCCCCCAGAGCAGCCTGGAATCCTAAGGGTTCCATCAGTCTTTGAGGGCGGACCATCCTAGTTGGTCCTTCACCCCTCTGGTCAGGTAAGCACGCTGGGATGAAAGCCTGTAGGAGGTAGTGATCCGATCATGACAAGGGTGAACCAACAACACTCCCCACCATCGGACCCCTTGCCTCACTGTCGGTGCAGAATCGTTGCACATGCCATTTTGGAAAGGGGCTGTGCTACCATTATGGAAAAGGACAGCCAGTATGCACATGCACAAAACAGCCACGGCTCATGTGCAGACTGGCTGCTCTTTTCCAAAATGGCAGTGACACTGCTGCCACCATTTTGGAAAAGGATACACATGCGCAGTGATTCTTATTTAAAAAATAAAATAAAATTCATGCATGCACATCCTTTACCAAAATGGAGCCAGAAGCATTGCCACCATTTTGGAAAAGGGCACGCATGCACAGAACAGCCCCACTGGCCATTTTGCACGTGCACATTTTTTTTAAAATTACTTTTATTTTTAATTTTTAAATGAAAATGAATGAAAGCAAACATATATTGTTTGCTGGTTCACTTATTTTCTGAGCATTAGTTACTATTACTAAAACCAGTTGAGCTCCATTCGTTTTTAGTAACTAATAAAGAGAAAACAGCTGCACATCCCTAAAGTATATCAGTAAAAACAAAACTCTTGACCCCATCCACAAATTGTGCAACTTCAGTTGGGGCTCTAACCCATGGTCTGCTCTATAGTTTTAAAAGAACAGAGTAGAATCATGTTTTTAAAATGCAAAAGTCACTGCATAAGAGGTTACTCTCCAACAGCATTCCACTACAGATGAGAAGTAACATTCCAGGTGATTTCTCTGAGGATGGAACCATTTGAATTGAAATAGACATTTATTTATTTCAAAACTTCTAACCCACCCCCTCCTGTTGCATGGCAGCTCGGGGCGGCGTACAACAAATAAAAATACAGAATAATAAAACAATCTAAAATAAGAACAGTTAAAATGAATTAAAATAAACAAAAAGGGCCAGATTAACACACACACCCAGCACCCCTCAAAAAAGACACACAAAAACATTCCCCCACCCACTACCCATCTCCCTTGCCAAAAACCTGGCGGAACAGTCAGGTCTTACAGGATTTACGAAAAGAAGGGAGATCTGGGGAGAGGTGGATCTCTAGTGGGAGGGAGTTCCACAGCCGGGGAGCGGCCGCCGAGAACGCCCTCTCAGAGGTCGCCACCTGGAAAACCCGGGGAACCTCCAAGAGGGCACCCCAGGACGACCGCAGAGCCCGTTCCAGGACATGGAGGTTGAGGCGGTCCTGCAGATACACAGGGCCCATATAGGGCCTTAAAGGTCAACACCAACACCTTGAATCGGGCCTGGTAGACTATAGGCAGCCAGTGCAGAGAACAGAGCACCGGTGTTATATGCTCCCAACTGCCCGTCCCCATCAGGAGATGGGCCACCACTTTCTGCCCTAGCTGCAGTCTCCGGGACATCACCAAGGGTAACCCCACATAGAGCGCATTGCAGTAGTCTAATCTCAAGGTGATAAATGCATGAGTGATGGTGACCAGGTCGGAGCCATAAATATATGGCCGAAGATGATGGACCAGATGTAATTTACAAAAAGCGTTCCTCGCTACAGCTGTCACGTGGGCATCCAGACAGAGCTGTGCATCGAGGAGCACTTCCAGACTCCGAACCTGGGGGACCAAGGAGGGACGCACCCCATCAGTAATGGGGCTTCCATTCCTTCACCCTTCGCCACCAGCATCATCTTCATCTTATTGGGATTCAACCTCAGACGGCTTAACCTCACCCAATCCCCCACCGCAGCCAGGTAACGGGTAAACACCGAGACGGCTGGGCCCGGGTCAGATGAAAATGAGAGATAAAGCTGGATGTCACCAGCATACTGGTGGCACCCAACCTCAAACCCTCTCATGATCTCACCCAGAGGCTGCATATTGAACAGGAGAGAGGACAGAATAGAACCCTGTGGTACTCCACACATGAGGTCCCGGGGGATGATGTAGACTCTCCCAGCACCAGACGTAGAATTCTACTAGCTAGGGAAGAGCAGAACCATTCAAGAACAGTCCCTCCCACCCCTGCACAGTCCCACAGGCAGGTCACCAACATCTCATGATCAACCGTGTCGAAAGCCACTAACAGATCTAATAAAATCAGAAGAGTGGACCGGCCTCTATCCAACTCCCGGCAGAGATTGTCGACTAACGCTAAGAGAGAATCTCAGTGCCATGACCCAGATGAAAGCCCGACTGTGAAAGGTCAAGGAAACCAACGTGGTCCAGATACCCCTGGAGTTGCGAGGTCAGCGCCTGTTCAATAACCTTCCATAAAAAGGGAAGGTTAGAGACCGGACTATAGCTGGCCAGGGAGTCAATGTCAAGAGATGGTTTCTTGAGCAAGGGCTGTACCACAGCCTCCTTCAGACACTGCAGGATCCTGTCCTCCACAAGGGAGGCATTGACCACCCCTACCAGCAACAGCCCCAACATCTCCCAGCTGGCTTTCACCAGTCAGGACGGGCACGGGTCCAGTTCACAGGTTGTGGGCCTCATATTTTGTAAGCTGTCCCGAGCTGCTCTGTGAGCAGGAGGGGGCAGGGTAGAAAAATAGTAAAATAAATAAAAAATGCCCCCAGCATCTCTACCACATCAGCAGGTGACACCTAATGGAATTGATCCCATAAAATTGGATCAGGCAGGGCATTCATAACCTCGGGTACAACCACCGCATTAAGTGCAGCGTTGAAGACGTGATGGATACAAGCAATTTTATCTGCAAAATAGTCAATAAACATGTCACAGCGGGCACTGGATGAATACAGTTCCAGGCGGAGAGAGGCTGGACTGACCAGCCCCTTCACCACCCGGAAAAGCTCAGCTGGACGAAATTTAGCATATGCTGTGATGGTAGCAAAGAACTTCCTCTTTGCTGCCTGCATAGCCACAGCATAAGCTTTTAACAGAGCTTTTTGCTGCAATCGATCAGCTTCAGTACGGGTACAGCACCACCATCACTCTAACCGCCTCCCTTCGTGCTTTAGCTGATGCAGGTCTTCTGTAAACCACGTGGCTCTGCGTCACCTATGTTTGGGAAGCAGACATCTGGGAGTCATCTGGTCGATGGCCTCGCATAGCAAGGTGTTCCAAAGAGTAATGAGGTCATCGAGCGAGTGGCCGTCAAGGTCAGAAGGTATATTAATCATGACAATATGCAAGGACCACCAGTGCATTAAGTCCACGTGACATGGGCATGCAGATAGGCGTTTCTGGTGGCTGGCTATTCCACAACTGTGGAACCCTGGGAGTTTATTATGACTTTGGGGGTTTCCTGAGGTCAGAGCCTGGGCTAGCTGCTGACACGGCCTGGGGCAATCCAGGGCCAACATCTGGTGGCGTAAAAACAGACATGCCGGTGGCCCATGGGCCAAAGTAGGCCTCAGAGGGTCTAAACAGGCCACCGTCACATCTGTTTTTACCCGTCTTTTCTTTTCTTTTTTTTTTAAAGCAAGACAACAAAAATTAAACTAACTGAAGTATCAACTAATCCTAGATGCCTGCCATGTTCCTTGGTCTTGGATCTTTTCAGTGAGGTTTTTAAAACTGAATCACCAAAATGTGTGGATGTCTTATCAAGAGACTGTGTTATCCTATTGTTGTCCCACTTTTTCTCCCCTTTTATCCTCACCCTCCTTTCTGTTAATGCCTTTCATTTGTTGTCTTGTGTTAAATTTAGATACTGTGTCTGCTCTGCAGTTTGGATTTGCTCTCATTTCAACCCTTGTGCAACCCCTAGAATAGACAGGCAAAGCTACTATTTGCCCTAGTGAAATGTCCCTGCTTGAAACCAAGATAATACTGTATTTTAGATTCCCAACATGTCACATCTTAAAGAGGCTTGATTGGAAAGTGTTGAGTTCTCCCTCTAAAAAAACAGGCCACTTTAAGATATCTCCAGTTGGACATCTGAAAATTGAGACACCTGAAAATGACTGATCACTTTTTTATTTGAAAATCTTTGCCCGAACATTTTCCTGAGACAGATGTCGATTGAGTATATATATCATAACTTTGAGCGCATTTGTAGCTAAAGGAAAGTTTCATACTCCTTGCCAGGCAGTTATTTTATGCTAGTTATTCAAGTGTTGTGGGTGAGCTTGTGTTATTTATGTTTTAAAACTATCAAAAAGTATATTATTTTATAGTGTGAGAAATTACTATTTTAAATTCTAATTTTTAAAGGTTACTCTTTCTTGGGTAGTAGTGGTTGTAAGTCCACAGTTATCTTACATAGTTAATTATGATATGGCTGGCCGAGCCCTGGGATGGGTAGAAAGTGGTTTCCTGAATAAGAGAACTGTTTCTATTTCAGTTCTTCCCTCTTGACTGCATAGATTGTCTTGTCTGTGTGTAGTATCTCTTATTTTGCTTATCTCGAAAGGTACCCAGAGAACAGCATGGAAATTTAGCTGCCAGAACTTGAGGGTTAGGGACCTACTTTGTTTAATCTCATTGTGTGAATGACCAGGTCTGAAGAATACTCAACTTTAGAATAACCTGAATACTTCTATTTGGTTTTACTTAGAAAGGTGACAAGGTTTCTCACAATTTGTTTTAAAAACATAACTGCCTGGTAAATAGCCATGGCAAGCCATCTTGAGCATGAAGGGGGTTTAGATTTCTAAGACTATTTTATCTAAACTTTCTCTTCTAAAGTACAAGATAATTAGAAGATTCACACTGATGTATTTTCTAATAAGTATTTCCTAGTGATAAACAGAGATGTGTTGCTGCTATGTTTTCTAAACTGTGTCTGTCAATGGATTTATAGATTCTACTGCAAGTTTCTTTTAGTGAAAGTAGCAATGAGTTGCCAGTGGCCTCCTAACATATGACTTAACTGTGTTCTTTCCTTCGGAGGCTTTTCACTACCATCTCTGTAGCTTTTAATGTAGGTTCCAGTTTTACCAATTTTATTGCCAGGTTCCAAATCCTGGATGATGTTTTTAGTTTCCAAATACCCAGGCCACTGTAGTGAAGTATTAGTACTTCATACATGAAATGAAATTGGCATAAATTTATTCATTTATACCAGGCAAAACCTAATAAAAATATTATTTTATTCTGTAACACTTTAGGACTTTGCTTACAGGAACAGCAACAAAATCATTTTTAAAAACCAAAACCTACTTTTGACATATATCCTACTCTCAACTTTTTATTGTCCTAATTGATTTGCACCACTAATAAAATTTAGACTAGTAGTTCTTTGGTGGAGAACCTGTGTAATTTCTTCTCCAGAGCACCATACAGAGATTTGGGAGAAATTAATTAATAATAAATATTAAAATAGTAGACTGTCAGAATGGGTTACGAGTGGAAAGTGTGGATGGAGATTCTCACCTTAGGTTAAATACTTCCTAGGCTCACGGGGGGGCGGGGGAGGGGGGGAGGAATGTAAATATGAATACAGAGAGTTGGCTAGCTGTCAGCAAACAAACAAAAGTTGTGACATTTCTTTAAAATAAACAATACAGTAAAGATTGTCAAAAGTGACCCCAACTTGAGACACCTTATAGTGGTGTGCCTCTTAAGAGGCCAAGTAACTAGAACTTTCTGAATATAAAGCCCTGTTCAATTGTCCCAAGATGGACAACCAAACTTATTGATCATTCTGAAAATGTAAGCCTAGGATCACCTGAGTTCTGGTTTGTAATTAGTTACAATTTATTATGGGGGGGGGGCAACAAAAAAAGCTGAATTACAAGCGCTTCCCCTGCTTTTTTAGCCTGTGTTGCTAGAGAAAGAAGGCTTATGCAATCATCCTGTCTCTCTGTGTGTGTATGGCCCTTTTTACATGGGCTGCAGTGTGTGTGTGTGTGTGTGTGTGTGAGTGCGCTGCAGTCCATGTGGTTGGTGGGTGGGTGGGAGGGTCTGCCTGTGCAACACCCACATACACCATAGAGTTGCAGGCAATCGTATGACACTCTAAGTTGGTGCCCGCAACTCTGTGGTGTTGCCTGGGGAAACAACCGGCTGTAAGCTGAGAAGTAGCATGGGTCCACGCATTAGACAGACAGCTGCTCCGCTTTGGGCCAGTGCCCTGGGTTTGACTGCCCCACTCCACCGCTGGCGCTCCGGGATATTTTGGAGCAGCGCTGGTGGGGTTGTCCCAGAGCAGGTTCAGCCTGCTCTGCTTCAACATCTGGCAGGGTGCCTTTAGACAGACCCAGGGGTGAAGTGGGCTGGTGTGGGCAGCTTGTCTGTCTGAGAACACCCAAAGTATTGTTTTTTTGTATTATTTGTGCAAGCTCTTTTTAAAGAACCAAGTTTTCTTTATTTTTAACATTTGTTTTGGCACATACTTTAGCAGCCTCTTGCTGCTGCTCTTGGTAGAATTGTTCAGCACTGTCGCAGGAATATCTGGAAGGGAGAAGTACTTGGCTTTTGGAGGAATTTTGGCCATGAAGTGTTCTCTCTTTTTTAGAGCAGCGACTCCATTAATGGACAAGAATCATTCTTGCTCTGTGTTTGCAAATGATGATCCATCTTCTGCAGTTTGAGAGGACTCACTATTACCTTTAAAAAGCCCTCAAACAATACTCGTTAAAAGGAAAGACCTTGCAAGTCACTTTGATATACATGGGGTGTTTTCAGATGTGATGAGATCACAGTGAATCACGCTGAATACCTACATGTGGTCACTGTGCCCTGCACGTCTGTTCGGCGGCCGCCAGATGTTCGCCACGCTGAATACCTACATGTGGTCACTGTGCCCTGCACGTCTGTTCGGCGGCCGCCAGATGTTCGCCACGCTGAATACCCACATGGGGTCAATTTCAACCACGCTTCCGGGACTCCTGGCGCGAAAATCCCCAGAAGCATGGTGAAAGTGATTCCCGGCCAGAACAAAAAAAAGTAACGTCTGGCCGGCGATCACGGCCTGGAATCCCCGACGGGATTCCGGGTCGTGGTCAAACCGGCCCGACGCTGTGGCGGCATTGGCCTCATCGCCCGCCCGTCTCCCCAGAGGGCAGGCGGTGAGGGAGCATGGAGGGGGTGGGGCCGTGCGGTCACACATTGCGCCGCGCAGCCCCGCCCCCTCCCTGATTCCGCGCCGGGATCCCCAGCACGCCTGTTTGCTGTGCCTGGGTGATTCCGGTGGGAAATCTCTGGGTTGTTTTTGGGACGGGGCGAAGCCGCCCTTTCACGTCTGAAAACACCCATGGTCTTAT
The DNA here is from genome assembly GCA_003113815.1 of Sphenodon punctatus. Taxonomy (NCBI): domain Eukaryota; kingdom Metazoa; phylum Chordata; class Lepidosauria; order Sphenodontia; family Sphenodontidae; genus Sphenodon; species Sphenodon punctatus. The sequence continues at coordinate 1,831,585 of QEPC01010693.1, forward strand.
GTATATTCCTTGCAATGATAGGAATTTGCCCTCTTCTCTCACAGTTGTCCTGGACTGAAAAGGGAGCTTTTCAAATCTATCAGAAAGCTCATCTTCTCATTGCATTTCCCCCTCATTATTTCTCTTCTAATCAGTAGGGGCGGGAAACCGGTAAAATCTGGTATCCGATAATGCCGGTACCGGGCGTACCGGCATTATCGGATTCAACCCGGTAATCCGGTCTGGGGTACCGGATTCCGGGTACCGGATTTTTTACATTGCAGCCATTTAAAAATGGCTGCAATGTAAAAACTTAAAGACCCAAGTTAAAAAAAAAAAAAAACCTCCCCGAGTCCAGGCTGCACGGGTGGAAGGGGGGACACCCCCCACCCACCCTGCCCAGCCTGGATTTTTGTTTAAAAACAGACTGAGAGGCGAGCCCACCCCCCAGCACCAGCGGCCGCGGCGTCCCCGCAGCCGCCGGTAAGTATGACCCGATCCCTGGGGGGGGGTGTTTAACACCCCTCCCACCCCCCAGGGATCACCCCTACTAAAGTGCATAGCTTGCGCTTACCTTGCGGAGCTCCGGGTGCGGCGGCGGCGGGCGGTCCGGAGGCCTCAGCGCCGGCTGTGGCTGCCGGCGTCAGAGACGCTCTAGGCCTTCCGGGGAACTTCCGGGTTAGAACCCATCATTGTGTACATATAGTTTTGGTTATTTTTCCCTATGTGCATCACTTTGCACTTGTCCACATTAAATTTTGTCTCCCAATCTCGCAAGATCCTCCTGCAATTCCTCACAGTCTGTTTGTGTTTTAACCACCTTGAATAACTTTCTGTCATCTGCAGATTTGATCATATCACTCTTTATTCCCTTTTCCAGATCATTACTGAATACATTAGCCAACACTGGTCTCAGTAAAGATTCCTGGGGCACTCCACTATTTATCTCTCGCCATTGTGAAAACTGACCATCTAGTCCTACTCTTTGTTTCCTATCATTTAACCAGTTACCAGCCCACAACAGGGCACTGCCTCCTATCCTATTTTTAACTTCTTCAAGAGTCTCTCATGAGGAACCTTATCAAATGCTTTCTGAAAATCCAGATATACTATATCATCTGGCTTCCCCTTATCCACAGGATTGTTGGGAAGACAGAGATCTTTGGGAAGACAGAGATCAATCTCCCCAGCGGACCCAAATGTTCATAATCATGTATCATCAGGGGTACTTTGGCCCTGGCCTTGCTGTCTAAATTTCATTTCCGGAATGGGTTGTAAGTTGTGAAAATCCTTTTATTTATTTATATTATTTTAATTGCGTTAGGAATATGTAACTTGTATAATTTATTGTAGTGCACAGATTATGAGTATTATTATTGTGAGTATTATGTTTGGCCACAGGCCAACAATAAATTAGATTAGAGATTTCGAAGGTGTGTAACAACCAAATGGGAAATATGTTATTTTATTGTATTTCATGTTTGTTTTTCTCTTGATGTTTTAGTAGTTATATTCTATGTTGTTATGGCCGAATGGCTAAACAAATAAATAAATAAATAAATTAATTAAATAAAAAAATCCACAGGATTGTTCACATCCTCAAAAAAATCCAATAGATTAGTGAGGCACAATTTCCCTTTGCTAAATCCATGTTGACTTTCCCCCATTAAGCCATGTTTATCAGCATGTCTCATGATTCCGTTTTTAATAATAGTTTCCACCATTGGTTATCCTCATTTCACCAGGTCTCTGAGATGCCTATTATGCCATGATCTTCACTCTGATTCTCTCACCTTACCTTTTAGACTTCTAGCATTTGCATATAGACATTTAAATGTATTCTTTTTATTCTTATTCATAATCTGCTCATTATAAGTAACTGTTTCAGGTATTTGAGAATAATTTATGTTTTCCTGTTCTTCAATTATTTCCACCAGGGCTCTCTCAGCTTCTTTCTATCCTCTATATTAGGATACTCTCATTTCCCTGAATTAATAGTATCCTTTGGAGATGCCTCAGTCTAAACCATGCACTCCTCAGTGCTTGTTGGCTTTTCATTGGATTCTAGTTTTAAAACAACTCACTCTATCATCTTTTTAATTTTTAGTGCCAGCGGCTGGGTTCTGTTTTGGTTAAGGTGGAGCCCATCCCATTGGTATAGGCTCCCCCTTCCACAAAAGTTTTCCCAGTTCCTCTCTGCACCATCATCTCATTCGCTCATTGAGACTCTGCAGTTCCTCTCTGCACTAAAGTCCTCCTCTCTGCACCATCGTCTCATCCACTCATTGAAACTCTGGAGTTCAGCCTGTCTCTGGGGTTCTGTGTGTGGAATTGGAAGCATTTCTGAGAATGATATCCTGGAGGTTCTGGACTTCATTCTCCTACCCAGAAACCTAAATTTGGCCCCAAGAACCTCTCTCCTGCATCTTCCTACATCATTGGTACCCACATGTACTACGACCGCTGGCTCCACCCCAGCACTCTCTAAAATTCTGCCTAGGTGGCGTGTGAGGTCCTCTACCTTTGCACCAGGCAGCAATTACCATGCAGTCCTCATGGCCACCAGCAACCCAGCTATCTACATTTATAACAATGGGGTCGATCCTAAACCCCGTGGACCCTGCACACAGCCACGTGCACATGCAGCCATGCGCAAGCCACATGGATCCCTGTTGCAGTCACACTGCTGCATGGGACTCATCTGCATGTGCGCGCAGGAGATCTGCGGGGTTTGGGATTGGCCCCAATGATTAATTTCTAACAATCTAATCATGTGGCAGCTGTGGTGGCCCTCCCAGGATTGGCAAGGGGATCCGGCTTGTCCTATCTCATTTTTTTTTCTTTTCACTCATAGTTTGTTTGTTTGTTTGTTTATGTTTATTCAAAATTTATAACCCGCCTCCGCCTGTCAAATGGCAGCTTGAGGTGGCATACAAAAGATAATAAAAAACATAATATAAAAAAAATACAAAATACAATATAAAAACAATTAAAAATCATCAAACAAGCAAGGCCCAACTAAAACCCACTACCTCCCCCCAGAAAAGAAAGAACCCCCCATCACTACCCATCTCCCTCACCAAATGTCTGGTGAAACAGCCAGATATTACATTGTCTGCGGAAGGAGGGGAGATCTGGAGAGGGGCGAATCTCCACCAGGAGGGAGTTCCACAGCCGTGGTGCAGCCAGTGAGAATGCACTCTCAAACGTCGCCACATGGAAGACGCGGAGGAACTCCAAGAGGACACCCCTGGCTGACGGCAGAGGCCAATCCAGGACACGAGGGGTGAGGCAGTCCCGGAGTTTGAGAGGGAACAGAGAAGCTCAGCCTTCCCTGACCTCCATTAAACAATTATTCATAAGTAGGGCTACGATTTTTTCACGGAGGTCACAGGGGTCGTGGTTTTAGTGAATTTTTCCCCATCCGTGACTTCCTATGATTTACCTGAGATTGACGCTGACAGTGGAGGTTTCAGTCCCAGAAGTGTGCTAAGTAGAGCTGTGGAGGCTCACAATCCCCTCCCCTTGGCCGGCTGCCAGAACCCAATGAGCGTGGAGTGATTTGTGCCGCAGAGCAAAGCCACGGCATCTCCCCACTCAGCACCAAGCCCTTCCTGTGCGACGTGCCCTGCTGATGCTTCAGCGCATGGGACAGCGGGGTTTGTGGCCAGTTCATCAAAAGGCTGCCAGGAGTAGACGGCAGCGCTTCATCTGCCTCTCCTCTCTCCTTTCCTTGTGCCAGACCCTTGTCTAGCTCCATCTCTTTGGGCAGCCTCTTGTTGCCAGGGACAGGGGGTTGCTTTCCTTTTGCTTTCTTGTCAAATTTCAAATTTCTATTTTTGACTTGCTTTCTTGTCCCCAGGTCCTTGTAATAATTTCATTTTGCCAGGTCATTATTTTTTTGTGCCAGCTCCCCAGGATTTCTCTCTTTAATCTTATCTCTTTAATTATTGCCTTGTATCTCTTCGATTTTTTGTTGTTGTTGCTAGGTGCTTTTGGAGGGTGGGGTGTGGTTGCACAAGGGGCTTAGAATCTGGTGCGGGGGCTCCTTCAATGTTTAACTAATTATGAATAAAAGCATTTTTTAAATTCATGTCTTCTCCGTGATTTTTTCTCATTTTTTCCCTGACCAAGTCATGACTTTTTTAGAAAATGACCATGAAAAACATTGTAGCCCTATTCATAGGTATTTGTCTCACACAAAGGAGTTTGGCACAAGGAATCTATTTATTTTATTTTATTTTATTTATTTATATCCTGCCCTTCCCTGAACAACCCCCCCCCCAAGACCCAACCCAAACTCCCTTCAGCAACCTCCCACCTAATCCCTATCCCCCAACCCATCCTCCCCCTTAAATCAACCCTTCCCCCCAATTCAGTCCCCACTGCCAAAAGCCGGATTGAACAAAATGGTCTTACATTGCTTCTGGAAGGTCACCAGGCTTGAACACAGGCGGACCTCCTGCAGAAGGGAATTCCAAATCAAAGGTACGACAGCTGAGAATGCCCTCCTCAAAGTTGAGACCCAGCAAAAAACTGGAGTCTCCAGGAAGGCGACCCCAGCCAATTACAGAGGCCGCAACAGGACACGGGAAGCCAGGCAATCCCTCAGATAGATGGGACCATTTAGAGGTTTAGAGATTTAAAGGTCATCGCCAACACCTTGAATTGTGCCTGGGAAAGTATCAGCAGCCAGTGCAGCGAACGGAGCGCCGGTGTTGTGTGCTCGCAGCAATGCATCCCCATAAGGAGGTGAGCTGCCACATTCTGCACCAGCTGCAGCCTCCGAACAGTCACCAAGGGCAGCCCCACATAGAGCACGTTACAGTAGATCAGCTTCAAGGTGATGAAAGCATGGATGACAGTGGCCAGATCAGAATCCAAAAGAAAAGGTTGCAACCTCCTCACCAGATGGAGTTGGTGAAAAGCAGAGCACTCCTGGCCACCGCTGCAACCTGGCAATCCAGGCGCAGCATCAGCAAAGGATCCAGAAGAACTCTGAGGCTGCAAACCTGATCAACCAGAGGGGGCTGGACCCAATCAATAAGAGGAGTTCCAATCCCCTCCAGGACACAAGTCCAGCCAATTACTGGGCATTTCAACCTTCTGGGTTTACAAGTCCACAAGCATGTTCCAGATGCATTCTTCACCCACACCCCTGGGGCAGCCTAAAGTAGCCACAGCTGTAGATGTGAGGGGCTGGCAAGGAAACCAAGTGACCACAGCTGCCTGAAGCAAAGCAGTTTACCAGGAGAACTTTTTACACACAAACGTTCTGGGAGAAGTTCTATGCAGAAGTTCAAAGAGCCAGATGTTTATGATCTGGGTGAGTGATTTAGACACACAGAAAGTTCAGGATGTAACAGCAAACATGCAGGAGAAATGTGTGTGTAAAAACGCCCATCATCTCAGGATTTTTATATATATATATATATATATATATATATATATATATATATATATATATGTTGCTGCTGCTGCTACTAGGAGGCAGAGGCAGGAGGCAGGTGAGGGATAGGGACTGGAGTCAGGGAGGGTAGGCAGCAGAAAAACAGGCTGCATTCTCACTTGGTGGTGGCAGCAGCAAGAGGGACGAGGGAGATGCAGCGGGGNTGCCGGGCTCTTTTCCCCGGGGCTCCTCCGCCCTCCCGCCTCCCTCACCCCTCCCACTGCTGCCACCGCTGCTGCAGGTGAGGGGGCTGGTCCTGCCTATGCCCTCTCCCCCCAGCGCAGGGCCCGGGTGCAAATGCGCCCCCCCGGTGCCACGGTAGCTATGCCACTGGTCGATTTGCCCTCATCCAGTCCCGCACCAAGACTGCCAGACCTGGGTTGGATGAAAAGGAGAAGTAGAGCTGGGTGTCATCAGCATACTGATAGCACTGCACTCCAAACCTCCAAATGACCTTGCCCAGCAGCTGCATATACACATTGAATCAGGGGGGGGAATAGAATGGAACCCTTCAGGACCCCACAAGGGAGATCCCAAGGCACCACCCGCTGAGACCTTCTGGCCAAGAAAGAGCGGAAGCACTCAAGAGCAGTCCTGCCCACTCCAGCCATGTTCCGCAGCGAGTCGACACCACCTCATGATCAATTGTATCAAAAGCTGCTGAAAGAGCTAATAAAATCAACAGGGTAGAATTTCCTCAGTCTAACTCCAGACCAAGGCCACAAGCGCAGTCTCTGTGCCATGCCCAGGACAGAAACCAGACTGCGAAGGGTCTAGGAATCCGATAGCATTTAGATGTGCCTGAAGTGGATGAGTCACCACCCGTTCAATAGCCTTCCCTAAAAAGGGAAGGTTAGAGACAGGCCAATAGCTGGCAAGGGAATCAGTGTCAAGTGATAGCTTCTTAAGCAGAGACCAAACAATCGCCGCCTTAAGGCAGCTCGGTACTCTGCCCTCCCAAAGGGAGGCATTGAGCACCACATCCAGCAATGGCCCCGACCTCTTCCGACTGGCTTTCACCAGTCAGGATGGGCAAGGATCTAATTCACAACTTGTGGCTCGCACAGCCCCTAGCACCTCCTCCGCATCGGTGGATGACAACGACTGAAGCCAATCCCCCCCCAAAAGGACAAGGCTGGGCTTCCAGAACCCCCAGCTCTGACTCTGCACCACAAACGGTTGCTCCCACCCTCTTCCCAGTGTCTGTATCCCGCCCGCCCCCGCCCCCCGGTGGCCAATCTATGAGTGAGGCTGCCCCTAAATTGCACAGGAGGTGAATTAGTGTATAGCCAGTTGAAAGCAGCTTTACTGGTTACCTGTACGTAATAAACATATGGCTTGCCCAGCCTCTACCCTTCATAACCCTCTTTCTGTCAGAGTCTGGCTATGGCACTTGATTCTACTACAGTTTAAAACTACTTTAGTTTAAAGGCTTGATTGGATTTTGGAACACACATGAAGGAAAACCCTGATTAAAGAATGGTATCCCTTTGATTTAAAGTATCATTTTGAAACAGAAAAGCAGTCAGAATGGCAGCAGTGCAGGAAGAGCTCTTAAATTTTTTTAAGGCAGCCTAACAAGATAAAAATAGAGAACTTCTCTGAAAAAAAATGAAGATTCGTAAGGTTACTGTCTAGGCAAATTAACAGCTTTACTAAGGAAGAAACCAAACATGCTGCCGGTACGCTGGCTACATGGGGGTGGGGTGAAGTCGACCCTCGCAGGATCAGGTCAGGGCACAGAACGGACATGCATCCAACTGGGCTGACCGGTGAGCACCCCCCTCCTCCCCAGGCGGGGGAACAGAACAAATGTGCGACTGGACCCTACCCCTGGCAGGCCCACAGAGCTCCGCCCCACCCCCTCCATGGCGGCCAATAACAGTGAGCCATGGTGGCAGGCAATAGCAGTGCAAACAAACATGTGGGCTCACTATGCCCGCCTGGGTGGTCCTTGGCCCGGGATCATGCAGGGAACCACATCCAGGCCAGCCACCTACTCAGGCATAGGCAGCAGTGGGCCCACATCAGGCGGCCCAGAAACCGATGTAACGGTGAGTTCCCGGGCCATAGCGGGCCCTCATCAAGTTTGGTTTCACCGTTAGTCTAAGAGCCAGTGCAGATTCCAGTGACAGTCAGAGAGCAATGGAAGTGTGGATTATTGTAAAGAAACGTATCATACTGTTTTAATCCCCTTTGATGTAAAATGGCAGCTGTCAAACATCACATGCAAGGTTTTTATGTCTGACAGCAGATGAAAAAACAAATCCTCATTTCATTGGAGGTATTTAACTGATTGTAATGTTATGGGACTACAACCCCATAAGGGAACTTGTAGCTTGGAATATTTACTTGTCCGTATAGCATTTGAGCATGAAGGGCTTTTTAATCATCAGTTTCTCACTATTTGACAAAACAACCAGGGATTTCATTGGAAAAGTCACATGTCTATAGCCAATCAATAAATCATCTTTGGAGTATTTATGAAACAACCCCTTCTACCAGCAACTTCCCACTGAGGATGTAACAAGCAAATAACATTGTCTGTTCAGCTTTATCTGCACTAAATTACTTCCCAGTCTACATAATTTCTTTTATATAGTTTTCTGCTGTCATACGTTGTGTTAGAGCTGGAAGGAAGGAAGGACGACAGAGGAGACACACAGGGAAGGACATACACACGGGTTCTCGTGGGCTCAACACGCTCATAGGAGGAAAACAACCCCTCAGGATCTTATATGGCCCTAGTAATCCCAGACGGAATGAGGCCAGATCATCATAGGGATATAAGTCAGCAATGCTGAGAGTGGAGCCCCTCCACTCTCTCCCAGTACACCAATCACCACTCATGCCCCCATTCACCCATATCACCATACGCACCCACACAATCACCAATAGGGGAGGAATCACGTGCACGAGTGAGGCGAGTAGGGCTGCAGACCCAGGAAGGGAGGGGAGGTTACCCACAGAGACCTCACTTGCCCAGGGATGATGTATCAGGATGGACCTAGACTTAGAGGGAAAGGGTGGTAAGGGTACACCATGAGATACTCTACACACTGTTACTATAAAGTTATACCAAGCACTATACGGTCACACACACAGAGTAACTCATATACTGTTTCCACAGGGTAACACCAAGTACTATACAATCACACACGTGCACGCACACACACATCCACTAAGTTACCACAAGCACCACACGAACCACTCTATCCTTGCAGGGGGCCAGTTTCTCACAGCGTTGCTGATCACCGGCAACTCCCTGTGTTCCCAGCCTCTCTTTATATTGGGCTAGCCCCACCTTGCTGCATACGCAGGCAGGCAGAGCGGCGCAGCATGGCTGGAAGCCCCGCCACCTCTCGCCAGTACACGCCAGGAGCTTTCCCCCACATCCCCAGCTGCATGCGGAGCCAGCCTCACTGGCTCCGCCCCCACCAGCGGCACGGTGGCATCAGGCATCCCACCGTCACTGCAAGCTGTCTGCGGGTGGCAGCCCCGCCCCCTACATGCCAGGTAATGGTGGCGGTGGTAGCGGCCCAACACATTGATGCTTTATTGCCCTGAATCAACTCACTCAACAGGCTTAAAATCGAGTTTACCCTTGTGTGCTCCATTCCTTAATCTCACAGGTAGAGGCAGACAATGCAGCTACATGCCTGCCTAGTGCTGTCAGCTCAATGCTAATCATTAACTCAGCACTGCGGGAGGCATGTAGTTAGGAGGAAACGGTCTATGTGAATCTGATTTATTTCTTTCAATCTGTCAGCCACAAAGCCAAAAAAAACCCCTCTACAATGATGAGATGGAATCTGACCATAGTAGAATGGATCTGTGTCATATCATATAGCCCCATAGTTTGTTCAGAAACACTCAATTGTGGTAGTTGCACAACTTCCAGGGTTAATTTCTCACATTTGCTTTACTACTTATTTCCAAGGTAGGAAAGCAGTAGTAAAGCCCTAAATGGTCTGGGCCCAGCCTATCTGCGGGACCGCCTCACTCCCCGGGTCCTGAATCGACCTCTGCGGTCAGTTGGGGACGCCCTGTGGAACTCCTTGCCAGCTGAGGCCCATTTGTCCCCAGATCTCCCCTCCTTGAGGCACCATTGTAAGACCTGGTTATTCTGCCAGGCTTTGGCAGGGGAGATGGGTGGTGGGTGATGGGGATGTTTTTATGCCTTTTATGGACTCCTGTTTTGGCTTTATTGATCTTTTAATATTTTAATATTTTTTGTAATATGTTATTTATTAGAATGTTTTTATTATTGTTGTTTTTTATGAGCCTCCCTGAGCTGCCAGAGGCAGGAGGGGGCGACATAGAACTCAAAGTATAAATAAAATAAATAAATAAAATTAAGTAAAGGGTCTCGTGGTTTGCACATCTCTCAGATCTATCTTCCAACCAATTGTCCCTAAATGACTGCTGAAGTCACAACTTACAGCCAGGGGGAAAAGCTAAGTATATCTCCCAAGAGCTGTCCTTAGGTGGTGCAGAACTAGTTAGAAATGTTTTAGTTTACATTTCTTTTAAAGTCAACTTTTTTTCAGGATTTTTTTTTTTAAAAACCCCAAACAAACAAAAGCTATATCTGATTTTCAACCAGCCTTATCCAGCATAGTTAAGAATCATTATATTTCACAGGGGAATCTAAGGCTTTATTCACAAACACCCTTCCCCCTTAGAAACTCACCTCATGTTCTTAATCTGCATTTTGTCTTGTCCTGTAGCAATGCATTCACAAAACCGCCGATTCCCCAGCATTTCAGTAGCCTCTCTCACTCTCTACTGTGCTATGGTATTTCCCCCAAACACAAAGGGCATGGAAGAATGTAATTGTAATATTCCCGCACGCAGTGTTCTAGAAGTAGCATGGAGTCCCTGCTTCAGGAGACTCTTCTTGCATCTCTGCGGTGCCTCAGAGCTAAGAACTTGAAGTGACAAACAAGAAATCTTATCAAATTCAAATTTTTTATTTAGGGCGTGACACAAGGTCATTGCCATAAGAAAATACTGACTAGAAAATACAAAAGACAAATTACAATTAAATAAAATATACTTTGTGTTTCTAAAATCAACAAAGTCAACCCATACAACCTTGGGTTGTGAAACAAGGATAATTACATACGACGCCTACACCAAATCTGAGACAGAAATAATTACATACAACACTTACACCAAATCTAAACTGATTTAAAATCAGAACTCCTCATGAATAGGCTTTAAATTTCAGAACCAATTCCCTTTTATCGAAAGCTTTTACCAAAAAGTCCATGACCTTGCATGTAAGCTCCTGATGTACATCTGACAAAAAGATAAAAAGTAACTCTGAAGTTGATTTCCCAAGAAATTTATCCAACCAGGGAGCAAAATATAACTCTCTTAGAGGCTGATAGAGCCTGCAATCAAATAAGATATGAGCAACCGTCTCAGCCTCCAGCTGATCGTAAGGGCAAAGTCTGAGGGCAAAAGGAATGGCCAATCGGCGCCCCTCCAAAATATTGGAAGGCAATGTTGTATTCAACCTGGCCAGGCAAAAATATTTTGCCTGCATAGGCGAGCATTGATAATGCCAATAGGTGGCCTTTTTCCCCTGAGGAGGGATCAAAGTATAATAGGATCCCATCGACGGTGTGGCAGATACTGCAGCCAGATCTTGTTGATATGCTATGTCATTTGATCCGGCTGTCAGTTCCAATCTTGCTGCCCTAAATCCCTTCAACTGACAGTAGGGCCGAGAGAAACCCATCTGTTGTACTTGTTGGTTCATCTCTACCTGCCAAGACGATTTAAAGGGATCCTGTCTCAAATATCCAAAAAGCCCCACGTCCTCGGAAAGCTCAAGCCTCAGCCAAAGATGAGCTGCGAATCTCAATGCGACTTTATTCCAGCGAAATCTTATCAGAACTGCAGCTTTTCTGGGATATTCCAGTCACACAGCATCCATATTACTTGGCAGAGGGTGCTTTTAGGCAGCTCCACCTCTGTTCCACCACACCCCTGGGTGACCCATCTGTATATAGGCGGGCCGCCAGATGTGCAGGCGGAGCGGAGGTAAAGCAGGCTGTCCCTGCTCGGCTCCAGTCTTGCTTGCAGTGCTCCAGAACATCCAGGATCACCACCAGTGGAGTGGGCTGCTCAAACTTAGGGCACCAGCCTAACACAGAGCTGCTGTCTGTCTGCTCGGCGTATGGCTGCTGCAGCTCCGCTCTTGGCCAGGGTTTGCCCTGGGCAATACCATAGAGTTGCGAGCAGCAGCCTAGAACATTGGGCGATCTGTCCACAACTCTATGGTGAGGGGGAGGGAGGTGCCGCTCAGGGGTGGTCAGCCCCAATTTGGTCTAAAAACACCCATTGGGTAAAAACAGACATGCAGCCGGTGGGGCTGCTCCCCAGTTGACACGGCCCAGGTCAGGTTGGGGCACCAACCTGACGTGACCGTGGCTGGGGAGCCATCCCACTGGCCGCATGGCCAAGGTATGGCTGGGAGCACAACAAACATGTAGGCGGCTGGCCACGGCCACACTGTGCTCCCAGCACCTCGCCCCCACTAGGACAGGCAGCCATGGTGGCCAATGAGGCACAGATGAGTTTAGTCAGGAAAGGTTTTCCCATTGGTTTTCAGAATAAGCATCTCCCAGTTCTTGCCTGGATGAAAAGGAGATGATGATGATCACTAGTGTATTAGCAGCAAGGCAACATTACAGGTGGTTGCTCCCGATGCTCCATGAAGTGGCCAGGAGGGGATTGCTCTGGCTAAATGCTGAAAAAGAACAGCTGGAAACAAAAAAACAAAACGAAGAGTATAAGTGAAGCACCAGGCCTTCACTTCTGATATGCTAGTCGTGGGCTCTGAAATGAAATCTATGCTGAACACATACACGGGAGGAGGTCACTGCAAATTATCTCCCCTGTCACTTACTGCAAAAGCCATAAAATGATCCATATTGATTGCAGTGCACCGAAAAGGAATAATAAAATTGGGATTCTAGCTGACAAGCCCAGGCTTCTCTCCTTGTGCCCAGGGAACTGCTGCTATATGGCTTGACGCTTCTAATTGCCCATGGTCAGGTTCCGCTCTGAAAGCCCAGGGCCCCAGCAGACCCTGTTGCATCAGCTTGATGCAAAACATGACAAGGCCTTGACTCCTCGTCTCTCCATTTCACTTGAGCAAATGTGTTAATAGATCTAACGCCATCTTATTTTCTCACTTTGGTTCGATAGGAGGTGACCAAGCACGAGTGTGAGGCTGCTTTGGAATGAGGAGAACTGCAGGGGTGAGGGTCACTGAAGAGGCAAGGTGCAGAAGTTCAGGGGCTCATCTGCTGGGAAAACTGAAGTTCACACTGTGGTTTGAACATTTTGATAGATTTCTAGTAGTGAGTGATGCCTCTACTTTGCAGACCCACCTACCTCTCCCCAGCTCTCTGGAAAGTGTCAGAGTTTTTCTGTATACGATGGCCCAGGATTCTGTGATATTAGCTATAAGTGCTACCATAAATGTATGAACCAGGTACTAGATACAATTATTGTCTCCAGTTTTAATACTGGAAACCAGATCTTTAGCTATGCATGAAGAAAACAGTCAAATAGATGGGGGTTAGGGTGCAGAAAGCACCCATTGGACAACTGTGATCCTGGGATTGCTCTGTGCCAGAAGAACAACTTGAAAATGTTCTAACCTGTGCAAGCCATCAACAGCCTGAGGTAGACATTGCAGCAACACTGTCTATAGGATGCAGGGAAGACATGGGGTCATGCTCCTTATGCCAGCAGACATAAAAGGGAGAATTAGATAGCATAAAGAAGCTAGAACTTCCAGGGCTGGTTCTGCTGGGTGTAATCTAGGCCAGCGCTGGGCAAAGTTCCCAACTCAAAGAGCTGAACACTGAGATCTTCATATGGCCAAGAGCCACTATCAGATGTCACTCTAGCCCTCATGCATGCACACATTCGTAAAGCGCCAGGTACATCGTTGACGCTGTATACATGCTTATAAAAATAATAAAATAATAATAATAATAATAATAATAATAATAATAATAATTCATATGCATTATTATTATTATTATTATAAACATTTATATAGCGCCAATAGTGTGACCTGGTGCTGTACAGAACATAGAAATAGAGACGGTCCCTGCCTGTGGCTTACAATCTAAAAGACAAGGAGGGGGAGACAGGGAGAGGGGACAGTGGGAGAGACAGGGGAGAAGACCAATAAACATTCAAGCGGATGCGAAGTCTCAGGTGCGTGTGCTTGGCTTGGTTACAATCAGGTTGGTTGCAGCAGTGTGCAGAGGGCAGACAGCAGTCACACACCCAGTCTCACAGAATCACTCACACACAGACACGTTCACTGCCCCAGGGCTGCTGCCTCAGTCAGCACCTAGCTCAGCCCATTCCACTGCTGCACACCCACTGACACTGCTCACCTCTGCTGCCTCCACCACCTACTGGTACAGGCTGCCTAGTATTGAGCACTCACCTTTCCTGCCTACTCTGTGCACCAACAGGGTGCACATCTAACACTTCCACTCTTGCTGCAAGCACCCAGCACTGCAGCACACTTCAGCCGTTTTTAGACGAGCGCGGCGGTGCCCGCGCTTGTTTTCAAAAGAGCCGGCAGCCCGTTCCACACGTGATGCTGCTGCCGAATACGTGCATGCGTGGGCGATGCGCTTCCATTTCCGGCCGCGTATGACCAGCCTGGATCGCCGACCCGGTCAGTTCGCGGCCGGAAATGGATGCGCATCGCCCGCGCATGCGCGTATTCGGCGGCAGCGTCACGTGTGGAAGGGACTGCCGGCTCTTTTGAGAAACAAGTGCGGGCGCCGCCGCGCTCATCTGAAAACGGCCTTACACTGGGTTGCAACTCTCTTGCTGGTATAACTGTATTGACTGGAGTTATGCCAGCAGAGAACTTGGCACTGAGATTTTCAGTTCCTCTTACTGTTAGTGGCTTACGCGCAGCTCACACGTTGCAAGAGTGGATTGGAATGGAAGGGAGGCATACGTGAGAATCACAAGAAAGGAGTACTAGCCAAAACCAAAATTTTTCTGGACTGATCCTCTTCTCACACCAGAGTGAACCAGAAGACATCGCTGTGCCTGGAACTCCCTCCCTGCCCACATCCGCCTTGCCCCCTCCCTCCGCTCCTTCAAATCCCTCCTCAAAAGCCACCTCTTCCTCGCCGCCTTTCCTGATGCTTGCTAGAACTTTCCTCTCAACATTTACGGTCTGCCCTCCCCCTGACTGTAACCAAGCCAAGCATGTGCACCTGAGACTTCGCATCCGCTTGAATGTTTTCTGTCCATTGTCTCTCCCTATGTCCCCTCTCCTCGTCTCTCCCCTTTGAGTCTATTAGATTGTAAGCCGTAGGCAGGGATCACGTCCATCTCATTGTTCTGTAAAGTGCCAAGTACACAGCTGGTGCTATACAAGTGCTAATAATAATAATAATAATAAATAAAAGAATGAGGCCCATAATGTCCATTCTCAGTATAGTTAAATACCACTAACTGAAAAACAGAACCACATGTCTACAGAAATAATTGTATAAAAAGTTGAAACGTGCCTCAGAAACAATATACCATCCTTTTGACTGGGATGCCCAAATAAGCTATATCAGAGAGCTGGAAAATAACACACATCATACCTGTTGCAGGGCACCCATTGAGCACACCTGCAGCCCTGCAACATGTATAATAAAATGTAACACCCACTTTATCAGTGTTAGAGTGTCTGTGTGAAAAGGGCCATAGTTAATATGTAGGCACTAGGGGCGATCCAGGGAATTACTTCTGTACATGGAAAATTAGTTGAAGTGGCCATTAATTACAAAGTTATGCTGAATACCATCTGTAAAGGAAAATTGTGGGTTGATAATCTATTAGACATTTTGAATACATAAATGTGTTCAAGGAACTATCCACAATGGGTGTGATCCAGAACTCAAGCGCACATACCTTAGGTGTATGTGTTCCATGTTATTTCTGTGCGGTTTGCACGTGTGCCATAGTCCCCGTAACAAGGGTGTGCGCTGGTTGTATACAGGTTGCATGCGTATGTCCCATGTGCGCTCATCCACGAGGCTTGGGATCAGCTCCAGTAATACCAAGATCCTTCTCCTGGGTGGTTGCACCCAGATCAGAACCTAGCAGTGTTTGTAAAGTAAGGATTATTTTCCCCTATGTGCATCACCTTGCGTTTAACAATGAATTTCATTTGCCATTTTATTGCCCATTCACCTAGTCATGTGAGATCCTGCTGTAGTTCCTCAGACTGCCTGGGTCTTAACCATCTTGAATAATTTGGTGTCAGAATCCTCACCCTTCCCCCAGATTATTAATGAACATGTTAAACAAGACTGGTCCCTGTACTGACCCCGGAGGCACCCTGCTGTTTGCCTCTCTCCATCTTGAAAAATGGCCATTTATTAGGGGTGTGCGGAAGGCAAATAATTTGTTTTTGTTTTCATTTACAAAAAACCCTTTCATTTTGGGTTTTTTTTTTTTTTTGTAAAGGACACTATTGTATTCATTTTTATTTTATTTTATTAATTTTTTTTTAAAAAAATCACTGCACATGTGCAAAATGGCATGTGAAGTAATTATTTTTTTTAAAAAAAAATATTTTTAATAAAATAAAACAAAAAATAAAAACAAAAATGAATGAAAACAAATTAATGTCATTTGCTTATTCGTTTGTTTTTGTTAACTTACTAATGAAAACAAATGGGGCTCTATGAGTTTGCATAATTAATGATATAAATTGTACACCCCTACCATTTATTCCTACCCTTGCTTTCCTGCCCTTTAATCAGCTACCAATCCATGACAGGACTTTTCTTCTTATCCCTGTAACAATGAGCTGAGGCAATTCAGGCAGAATTAACTTAAACAGGATCTTTATTAGGCCTGCTCAGTGTACTAGCACTCACAAGTGCTGCTTCCTAGCTGCCTGCTTGAATCTAACTGCCGGTCCCAGACTGCTCTCTGCACGTGGCTCCGCCCCTTCCTGAGGCTCCTCCCTGGACTGTACCAACTGAGTTCCACTATAACATCTTCCTGCCCACCCCCCCTTTTTTTTTAAAAGAACCCCCCCATATTTACACTATATACAGTCTGTTTGTAGGATAACAGCTAGAGGTTGCTAGCACATGGCTGTTGTTGGAGAACCGTCTTTACCACGGCCTCCTTTCAGGACAAAATCCTGCAGGTGTTTGGGGATTTTTAGGGGGTGCCCTGATCTAGATTGCCTTTCTTCCATCTCTGTGGATTGTTGGGCTAGTGGATCGGGTTCCCTGACCTCTGGGACCTCTTCCTCACTCTCCAGCTGCTGCATGGAGCTCTGGGTCAGTTTCTACTGTATCATCTGGCTCATGTGGACTCTGGCTCCTGCAGGCTTGTCTGTGACCCAAACTTTGTCTCACCCTCAGGTGTCTCTGGTTTCTTCGTATGGTGCGACCTTCTTGAGTGGTCACTTCATATGACCTGGGTGCAACCGACTTATTGATGACCCCTTTGGCTTGGGACCCTTCCAGCGGCTGTGTCCGCACAGGGGTAATGTTTGTCAATGTGGGCAGGTGTCATGCTGACTGATTGTAGTAGTGGGCTTGTTTCTGCTGCGCCCTTTCCATTTTGATGTGTCAGTTTTTGATGATTTCAGGTTTCAGACGTTCACTGAAGATGGGAAGAAGTGTTTTAGTTCTGCGGCCCATCAAGGCTTGTGCTGGGTTGTTACTGCACCCTTGCATAGGGGAATTACAAAGGAGACTAGGTAGGGGTCTGCCCCCATTCCTGCTGATTACTCTTTTTGCTGTCTTGACAGCTGATTCTACCCTCCTGTTACTCTGAAGGTAGGCTGGCGAGGAGGTCACATGTTCGAATTCCCACTTCTGGACAAACATTCAGAATTCTTCTGATGCAAATTGTGGTCCATTGTCACTTATGAGTTTGTCTGGGATGCTGCATCTGGCACAATGAATTTTTAAGCGTTCAATTACTTCTCTGGATCTCGTGTCTTCCAGTTTGTCAATCTCCCAGAAATTCAAAAAGTAATCAGCTGTGATGAGGTCTTGTTCATCCTTTAGCATGAAAAGGTCAACTCCTTTCTTCTCCCATGGACGAGTTGGGGGGTCATATTATTATTAACAAGCATTTATATAGCGCAAGCAATGTACCTGGCACTTTACAAAGTAATTGAATAGATGTGGTCCCTGCCCAAGGGCTTACAATCTGAGAGACGGGGGACGGGGGGGAGAGACGAAGGAAGGGGAACAGAGACAGCCTTCCACGAAGGCTCTCAGCTGGGCTCTCATTCCAGGCCAGTAGACACAGTCTCTTACCAAGCGAGGGCAGCTCTTGATTCCCAAATAAGATGAATGAATTTTCTCCATGACCCGAGGTCTAAGCGAAGAGAGGATCACGATGATCGAGCCTCTGTATATCAGCCCTTCCTGAACATTGAGCTCTGTTCTGCAGTGAAAGTAGGGTTCTGTGCCAACTGGTGTCTGGGCCTTGTCTGCTGACCAGCCCTTTAAAATTGTGGGTTTTAGTATTTGAAGGGTTGCACCTCATCCTGTGGCATTCTTTAGCTCCTCAAGCTTGACTTTTTTCATTAGTATGTAGAATAGCATGTTAATTGATTCAATGACTTTGTCTCTACACGTCTCCTCACCCTCGATGAAGGCTCTGCTAAACATGTCAGCTAGCACAAGATTCTTTCCAGGACAGTACCTAATACGTAGATCATATTTCTGTAGTCTCATCAGCATTCTCTGCAATCATTTTGGTGCCCTGAGTAGGGGTTTCGTCATTAGGGTCTTGAGTGGCTTGTGGTCTGAGAGTACCACAACTGGATGTCCAAACGTGTATTGGTGGAACCGTTCCATTTCGAATACTACTGCTTGCAACTCTTTTTCGATTTGTGCATATCCCTGTTCAGCCTCAGAGTGCCAAACTGGCATACTCAATGGGTCTGTCCTGCATCAGGATTGCACCTAGCTGGGGGTGTGCATGCACGAGGCTCAGGGATAGATGCAGGAAGACGGCGCTCCCTGGGACCAGCCTGCTTTTTCAAAGAATAACCTCCCACCAGCGCTCAAACTGCATTTCAAGGTTAAAAAAAACTAAACTTAAAATGGCAGAGCCTAACAAAAGACCGAAGAGAGGCACAATGAAATAATTTTGTGAGGTTCTTAATGTACCCTCTTCTCGGGCCTGTCCAGCCTCTGAGGAAACAGTGAGAGGCAATATGCCAGCCGCGGCTGTGGAAGATCCCGTCCAAAGGCCTGACTCTGATGACCTGCAAGAAGTATTAAATGCGATTAAAACGGAGCTCCTAAAGGCAAGGAGAGACAGAGAAAAAAATAACCCAGGACATGAGTGAAAAAATCTAAGACACTTTAAACTCACATACAGAAAAATCGAGGAACTAGACTCCTGCATGTTGGATGCTGAGCAAAGGATCTGCACCACAGAAGGGCACATTCTCAATACTGAAGCACAAGTATTTGAGGTGGAGAACAGGATGGAAGCTTTGAAAAATCGCTGAGAGGATTTGGAAAACCGCCTAAGATGATCTAATCTAAGAATTCTTGGAATCCCTGAAGGAGTAGAGCTCCCAGAAACTCGCAAATTCATAAAAGAATTCTTACAAACATTGTTCCCAAACATTAAGGAACTACAGGACACAATAATAGAAAGGGCCCACCATACCCAAAAACCAAAGCCTAAAGAGGAAGACAAGCCAAGGGCAATTATACTGAAATTCCTCATATTTCTGCACAAAGGAGTTGATTCTGGCAGCAGCCAGAAAGGCAGGAAACAATTTAGAATGGAAAGGGAATAAAGTTCGCATCTATCCAGACTTTGCACCGGAGACCATGGAACAGAGACACGCATGGGGGAAATACTTTGGAGACCTGAGAGAACGAGGTCTACAGCCACAGATCAAATACCCAGCCCGTCTTCCGATCATGCATGGAAGAAGGAGATTATTCTTTTCAAATACAGAGGAATTGGAGAGTTTTCTGAAAAACATCACTAGAAGAAGCCCACAGGGATGATCCCCTCGCCAACAAGAGTGATAAACAAAAGGGACAAGCACCCCAGTTTAATCTATACTCTCCTTCAGAGCTGGCTATATATGTATAGGTGGGGAAACAGATATTCAATAGGGCTAATCCTGAGGAGGAGAGCGCAGTCACCAACAGATAAACAAAATGCTATGCATGCCCTCCACTCATAAGCATTATAATACTGTTAGTAATTTAATGTTGTTAACAGTTATGTTTAAGTTAAATTGCAACCCTCAACGGTAACTGAGGAAGGTTCACTTGATGTAATAAGTTTTTGGATTGCTGAATTGGTTTAGGCACACAGAATGGAATGATTGCCTCTAGAACAGACAGAAAGGAAAAGGGTCACCTCTTCTCAATATAAGGTGGACTATGCTAGAGTCTTTCTTAGATACAAATATACTCTAGGAGATAGTAAGAATTTAATACAAACTCCCTGGTGATGCTGAAAGCAAGTTGATAGCATATTTTTTACTGTTCAAAGTAGAATTGAATAATACAATATATAAGATGTGCGATAGTATGAGAACCCCCAACCTGGCAAACCTGAAAAAATTACATTATAATGTGTCAGTTATGTTTAATAAATAAATACTACTACTACTAGTAATAATAAATAATAATAATTTTAAAAGGACTGCACCTAGCCCCTTCTCTGAGGCATCACACTGTAAGACCAGCTGTTGGCCTGGTTTGTAATAATGGAGAACTGGTGTCTTTGTCAGGAGCTCTTTTATCCTGTTGAAAGCATTTTGCTGAGGTACTCTCCAGTCCCAGGCGATGTGGTAATTGGTCAGTTGCTGAAGAGGCCCTGCCTCGGTGGCCAGGTTAGTTAACCATGCTGATCAGCCTCTGCATTCCTTTCACATCTGTGGGAGGAGGCATCTCTACGATAGCTTCAATTTTCTTGGGGTCTGCCTGGTCTCAGACCTTCAGCAGACAGTATATGTCCTATGTATGCTACCTGGCATTGCTTCAGTTTCATTTTCTCTGGGTTGAGCTTCACATTTCTGTCTCTGTATCTGGCCAGGAACCTGAATAGTTTCCTGTCATGATCTCATTCTGTCTCCTTATCATTGGCACCTTCTCCGTATATGAGGACATCATCTGCTATGACTTTCACCCCTGACAGTCCTTCCAGGGCCTGGTGTAGGCATCTTTGGAAGATCTCCGGAACCGGGGAGATGCCCATTTGCATGCGTAGCCATCCATACCTTCCGAATGGGGTTGCGAATGGGGCTATTGCTGGAGGCTTCGTCCAGCCAAATGTGCCAAAACACGTCTTGTATGTCACAGACCGTGAATAAGCGTGCTTTTGCTAGCTCGGGAAGCATATCTTCGATTGTAGGCAAAGGGTTGTGTGCCCTTTTCAGTACCTTGTTGAGTGGCTTTGGATCAATGCATATGCGTAGTCTGCCTGATGGTTTCTTCACCATCAACATGCTGCTCACCAACGGGGTGTTTGCTTCTTCAACTTTGACGATGCCTCGTTTGCATAGGCTGGCTAGTGCTTTCTTGACTGGTTTGTTG
Source organism: Sphenodon punctatus (assembly GCA_003113815.1). Taxonomy (NCBI): domain Eukaryota; kingdom Metazoa; phylum Chordata; class Lepidosauria; order Sphenodontia; family Sphenodontidae; genus Sphenodon; species Sphenodon punctatus. The sequence continues at coordinate 1,852,627 of QEPC01010693.1, forward strand.
AGTGCCACCGGTATTCTCCTATGTGGAAGGCACACTAGTGGCACCTCAGGATCAATTTCAAGGTGCTCCTTTCCTTTGAAACATCCATATCCCTTGAAAACATCCTCAAATTCAGTTAGGACTCTGTCCTTCGCTCCTCTCATCAGCGGCAGCTTGGCTTCATTGTCCTGTCTCAGGACTCTGTCTCTTGTGACACTCATCTGCTGCTGCTTCACTGGATGTGCACAAAGTTCTGGTGCTGATCAGATCCATGTGCTGGATTGCATGTGCTCCTAGTAGTGGTGGATGGCCTTGTCCTTCCACTACCACAAATTTTAAATTATATTTTCTCCAGTTTCTGAGATTTCTCAGTGTGAGGTTGCATTTACCCACTGGCTGTATGGTGCATGTTGTACATGACCAGGGACCTTCTCGTCTGCCTGATCACTGTGTTAGGTCTAAGCTCTTCCTTAGGGATCATGTTGCAAGATGCCGAACTGTCTAGCTGGAACTGGACTCTTTGGTCCCCCTATTTGTATGGCTGCAAAAATGGCTGCCTGTCTTTTGGCTCCTACTGCTTTCATGTTGTGAGACTGAGGCATTATACTGATAGTCATCACATGTGGCTCCTCATACTCACTGTCTGATGCGGTGGCTTCCTCTTCCTCCCACATAAGCTGCACTCTTTGTTCTCTTTTAACTGCTTTACACATGCTGCTGAAGTGATTAGGTTTGCTGCAAGCATTGCATCTTTGTCCAAAGGCAGGACATTTCTCTTTAGCCATTTCATGGGACCTCCCCCACAATAGGCGCACTGCACACTGCACTGTGGCTTTCTCTGCGTTCTTTTTGTTTCAATAGTGGGCCTTTCCTGCCGCACCCCTAGTACTGCATCCATTCCCCGTAGCTCCAATACTCTCAGTCTCTCTTTGGCGGCCTCCGCAGTGTGCACCATGCCCAGACTAGGAATGTGCGAACGTAGTTCAGACATTTGGAGTTCGGCCTGAACTCAGCCAGTTCGGACAGCCGAACTGAATGTCCGAACCGAACGCCAAAACCCCCGAACAGTTCAGCCACGTTCAGATGAGTTTGGGCGGGAAGAAACTGGCTGGCAGGCCTGGGGAGGGGGGGCGGGGGGCAGCTGAGGACCAGACTTCCTGACCCCAGGGG
>QEPC01010693.1:1853875-1870970 GCA_003113815.1 Sphenodon punctatus
CTGGGGCCTACGTTTCAGGCGGGGGGCTGTCGTTCCACTTCACTGTCTGCCAATGCTCCACTGATGCCAGCCAGCCTACATTCCAGGCAGGGAGGGCTGTCATTCCAGTTCATCCAGAAGCTGCCACTCTAGTCCCAGGACCCACTGTCAGGGTTCTGGGGCCTTCGTTCCAGGCAGGGAGGGCTGTCCATCCACGTCATCCAGAAGCTGCCACTCCAGTTCCAGGACCCACTGTCAGGGTTCTGGGGCCTACATTACAGGCAGGGAGGGCTGTCCATCCACGTCATCTAGAAGCTGTCACTCTAGTCCCAAGACCTACCGTCAGGGTTCTGGGGTCGTCATTCTGCTCACAGGGAGCCATCATTCCACCGCATCAAGAAACAGTAAGCCACTCCAGCTCCAGGACCCACTGTCAGGGTTCTGGGGCCTACGTTTCAGGCAGGGGGGGCTGTCGTTCCACTTCACTGTCTGTCAGTGCTCCACCAATGCGAGCCAGCCTGCAACGCTCGGCCAAGTAGGGGTGCCAGCCACTGAGCCCTGGCTGGGCCTCTGCCACTGCTCCACTGATGCCACCCAGCCTGCAACACCCAGTCAAGTGGGGGTGCCAGCCACCAAGCCCTGGCCAGGCCTCTGCTGCTGCTCTACTGATGCCTGGCAGCCTGCAATTCCTGGCCTCTGCTGCTGCTGCTGGGTCTCAGACAGTCAGCCATGCCCCCACAGACACCCCCGGGGGCCACGCACTGAGCCTGCCTGCCCGAGCAACCCGGGGTGCCAAGATCTAAGCCTTCCCAGTCTCTGCTGCTGCTGTGTCTCCGAAGGCCTGCCATGCTCCCACAGGCACCCCTGGAGTGCCCCAAGTCTCTGCTGCGACCGAACTTTCAGAACATTCGGGGGGGTCCAAACTCCGTGTAACCAAACCCACGAACCCAAACTAAGTTTTTAGTCCAAACGTCCAAACTCCGGTCTGTTCGCACATCCCTAGCCCAGACACTTGGGTAGGGTTAGCTCCCCTTTGCAGAACAGCTGCTCCCTTAATTGTCTGTCCCTAGTGCCACACATGATTCTGTCATTAATCAGTGAACCTTCAAGATCCCTGAACTTGCAGGTGCTTGCTAGGACTCTTAGGTCTGCCACGTAGGCCTCTAGGCCTTCACCATCCAGCTGATCTCTCATGAAAAACGTATAGTGCTCCACTGCCTCATTGTGTTTTGTCACGCAGTAGGTCTCTACAGCATTCATCACTGCCAACAGGGGCGATAGCCTGGCTTAAGTTTCCCACCCATGCAAATCTTCCTTCCCTGTGCTCCGATGAGGTAGAAAAGCAGTTTTACCTTGGTTGATTCCTCTGCATTCGTCATGGCTAGCTCTGTGCAGAGCTCAAACTCCTGCTTCCAGCGGATCCATTCCTCTTCTAAGTTCTTTCCTCTGAAGTCTAAGACAGCCAGAGGTTTTATGGATTGCATCATGCCGGCTCTACTCCTCGAGTTCTCTCTGCTGCTGTTCAGAGAACCACTGCCACCATTTAACAATGAGCTGAGGTGACTCAAGTAGAGTTAACTCAAACAGAATCTTTATTAGGCCTGCTCAGTGTGCTAGCACTCACAGGTGCTGCTTCCTAGCTGCCTGCTTGAATCTAACTGCTGGTCCCAGCCTGCACTCTGCACGTGGCTCCGCCCCTTCCTGGGGCTCCTCTCTGGACCATACCAACTGAGTCCCACTATAACAATCCCATGACTACTTAGTTTGCTCAGGAGTCTCTGGTGACAGACTTTATCAAAAACTTTTTGAAAATCCAAATATACTGTATCAACTATCACCCCTATCCACATGCTTATTAACAATCTCATACAGTTCTAATAGGTCAGTGACTCATGATTTCCCTTTGCTAAAGCCATGATGTTTTTTACCCATCAAATCATGCTTCTCAATATACCTAGTTAATTTTGTTTTTAACAGTGGTCTCCACCAGTTTTCCCAGTACTGACCAGGGTCACCTCTGGAGCCCTTCTTAAAAATTAGGGTTACAATTGCTAACCTCCAATCCTATGGCACAGAGGAGGATTTTAGCGATAAGTTACATATTACTGATAGTAGTTCAGCAATTTCAAATTTGAGTTCTTCTAGTACCCTTAGATTAATACCATCAGGCCCAGGGGATCTGCTACTGTTTAAATTATTGATATGCAATAAAACCACTTCTGGCGTGATGCTAATTTCAGATAATTTCTCAGATTTTTCATGAACAAAAACTAGTTCTGGTGGGGGTATCGCTCCAACATTCTCTTAAGTTGAAACTGATGCAAAGAACTGATTTCGTTTTTCAGCAATGGTGTTGTCATCTTTGAGCACCCCCTTTGTTCCTTGCTCGTCTAGACCAGACAGAACAAGTTAAGAGCCAAAGACAGAGTCAAAGACAGAGGCGTTGGTGGTTCGAGGCTGGGGTCTTACAGTCCTGATCAAAACAGGTTTGTGAAAATCCATAAAGAAAATAAGATTTGGTGTCCATGCTCCCCACCCACCTCGCAGCCCCAAACTAATGCCAGGGATACCCAGGTACAGCTAGCCAAACACAAGTCCAGTGTTGCACACAGCGGACTCTGGATGAAAAGTCAATTTGACTGGTTCTCCTCCTACCTCTCTGACCGCTCCTTTAAAGTCTCACTCCCCGAGCCGAGTTCCTCCTCTCACCCACTTTCGGTTGGGGTCCCCCAAGGCTCTGTCCTTGGCCCGCTCCTCTTCTCTAGTCACACCCCGTTCCTTTGCAAAATTATTGCCTCCCACGGATTCCAATATCATCTCTATGCTGATGACACCCAACTCTACCTTTCTACCTCCTCTCTCTCCTCTTCTGTCCGCTCACGCCTCGTCAACTGCCTCTCTGATATCTCTGCCTGGATGTCCCGATGTCAACTCAAGCTCAACATGGCCAAGACCGAACTCCTCATTTTTCCTCCCTCCCCTTCCTCTCCCTCTAACCTGCCTATCTGCATCGATGGAGTCACCATCCATCCTGTTCTCCAAGCCCATAGCTTGGGCTTCATCTTTGACACACACCTCTCTTTTAAACCTTACATTGACTCTATTGCCAAATCCTGCCGATTCGCCCTCCATAACATTGCTTGGATCTGCCCCTTTCTCTCTACCTCCTCGGCCAAAACCCTTGTTCATGCCATGGTTATCTCTCACCTCGATTACTGCAACCTCCTCCTTGCTGGCCTCCCTCGGTCTCACCTCTCCCCCATCATCGCAATCCAAAACTCTGCTGCCAAGGTCATTCACTCTGCCCATCGCTTCGACCATGTGCAGCCTCTCCTCTTCTCTCTTCACTGGCTCCCCCTTCCTGAAAGTATCCTGTTCAAACTCCTGGTATTCATGTTCAAAACACTCCATGACCAAGCTCCCCCTTACCTCTCGGACCTAATCTCCCTACGCACTCCTGCACGTGCTCTCTGCTCCTCCTCTGTCCCCTCCCTCACTCTCCCTCGTTTCTCCTGCTCACCTAACCGCCTTCGACCCTTCTCCCTCGCTGCCCCCCATGCCTGGAACTCCCTCCCTGCCCACATCCGCCTTGCCCCCTCCCTCTGCTCCTTCAAATCCCTCCTCAAGTCCCATTTTTTCGTCACCGCCTTTTCCAATGCCTACTAGTCGTTCCCCATATACTTACTGTCTGCCCTCTTCTATAGACTGCTGCAACTAACCTGATTGTAACCAAGCCAAGCACACGCACCTGAGACTTTGCATCCGCTTGAATATTTGTTTGTCTTCTCCCCTGTCTCTCCCACTATCCCCTCTCCCTGTCTCCCACTCCTTGTCTTTTAGATTGTAAGCCACAGGCAGGGACTGCGTCTATGTCTATGTTCTGTACAGCGCCAGGTACATGACCGGCACTATATAATTGTTTATAAAATAATAATAATAATAATAATAATAATAACAACAACAACAACAACTAGTTGATTGATCCCAGGTGGGCCATCCTGGGACCTCCTGTTCACACAAATAAGGGGCCAAAGTGGTGTACTTCCAACCACCAGGATCCACAACTCTACTTTATGGGTCTCCATGCATGGCAAACAAGTGGGTGCAGGTTCCGCACCCAGTGAGACTAATCACCAAAGCAGGGCCCCTCACCGGGTGGCCCCCTCACCACAAACAGGAATCCATATTAGGGGCACATGCGAGGGTCTCACCTCAATGGAACTTGTGCCTATGCTAAGCGCTAGATGGTTTGCTACTGCAAGATCATGAGCTTAGAATGATTTCAGGCTATTCCTTAATTTTCAAATCATGCCACCCATTTTTATTACCTGATGCTTTTTGAAATGTCAAAAGAAAGAGAGTCCATCTCTCCACCCCCACTCCCAAAAAAAAATACCCCTGAAAGCTGAAATGGGTTTAATAAAGCTAAAGAAAAAGATGATTCTGGAAAAGGCATTTTTGCTGTGGGATTAGTAGCTAAATTATCTATGCAAAGTATAACACCTTCCAAATTTGTGGTATTGTCACCCCTCCGAAAAGAAACCTTTTATAGCATGTACTTTATGTACTCAAGATATACATCTGCAGTGCAGAACACATTGCACTTCACTGGCACAGAAGTATACACTGACAATGCACATGTCATACTTGGACAGGGAACCTACTAGGTGTCTAGAATTTAGTCATTTTTGCTTGCTGCAGAAAAACTGCAGTGCATTGCAAAAACAGCAGACAAGCTGAGGTGCTTCAGAACCATCAGCGCTGGCCGCAATTATAGCATGCCCAGGACTATCTGTTAGCAACCAAACCCCAACCAAAGATAACCCACACAGAAAGGCTTTAACCTCCAGCGTGTTGTGAAACTTCTTAGATCTGTGCTGTCTGCATGCAGGGTAGGTGTACAAAGCTATTCAATCAGAATTCTCCACTCACACTGTTGGTAGCACTTCACACCCACTTTACACAGGTGTAGATGACTACACAAGGTGAAAGACAGTGCAGAATCCGGTCCACACTCTTCATCATAACCACCGTACAAACACTGAAAATACAATGACACTTAAAGGGTGAGGCCACATGAGACATTAGCCCACTTTGGGCAACCTTACCCCACATTTGCCCAAATGCAGTGGACCGTATGTCCGGTGGCCGCCAGATGTTTGCTCACTTCTGCCCCAGGGTGGACAGTTGGCTGTTACACAATATGTTGGCTAATGGCTAGAGAAGACCAGTGATGCATCGCATCTTACTGTTGCCTCATCTAGGCTAAGATTGCCCAGTGTGGGATAATGGGCCTCCCCCAACCTGGCCAGGCCCATGCAACCCCACCCCATGGTGGGATCTGAGGACTGGACTCAGAGAAGCACTCTCATCCCACCTGCCAAACAGCTGATTGGGGGTGGGGGCTCTGGAGGAGCCGATAGTAAGACTTAGCCTAATGGCTTGAACTGTATAACATTGTGCAAAAGGGATCTAACAATCAGCCCCTGCAGTCCAGTGCCAGCTAATTCAGTGTTAGAGTTTTATGCCCACTAATATTGGAGGGTTTTTGTGCAAGATCAGTGAAAGTGAAGATAAGGACCCTAGCTAAACATTCAGATTCCTACACTGGGTTCTAAACTCAAGAGAGAGGAGCCCAGGCAGAAATGTTGGAGGATCCAATACAACATCTGCCTACATAAGTAGCAGAGATAAAATCAAAGACTAAATTCTGCAACACATGTATAGTACAAATAATTTTAAATGATTGTTCCCTTTCCTCAATTCTTTCTGAATAATTGTTCATACTAGAAGAGCATACTTTGTCTTTACCAGAGGTGATCTCAACCAGTAGATGCTACTGCACATGAGATATAGGGTGAAAAGAAACTTTGGATTGGTGGGGAGGAAGTTCAAATGACCAGCACTGCCCCCCAGGGAATCGGGGTGGAGAGGCTGGCATCACAAGTCCCTCCATGCCACGGGTCAGCTGAGGAGCCATCAACATGAGACAAATGCTCTGCTGCTGGGACCCCCAGGCCATTGCTGTTGGGGACTGGGAGCCAGGTAAGGCTCGCCCTGGTAGGGGAGAGACCCCTGACCCCCCCATGACTTCCATCTCCCCCCCCTCTTTTGGAGGGACACCCGGCAGGAAGGGGTTAAGAGGCAGCTGGCCTGGCACTGCCACAGGACACGACCGCCACCACCTCCAGCCCAAGTTGCCCCCCCCCACTGAGACCCCCAGACCATCACTGTCAGGGGCTGGGAGCCAAGTAAGGCGCTCCCCAGTAGGGGAGAGACCCCTAACCCCCCCCGGACTTCCATCTTCCCCCTCCATCCTTTACAAGAGGGGAGGGGGCAGGGGCTCCTCCCCCTCCTTTGGAGGGACTTATGGCAGGAGGGGGTTAAGAGGCAGTTGGCCTGGTGCTGCCACAGGCGCATGCTGCAGGCTGTGCGCCTAAGGGATGTACCAAAGGGTCATTGGGTGTGGCCCTTAGGTGGGGTTGAGGGGGGCTGGGGGAGGCTGATGATAGTTTAGGGACAGCTGGTGTAATAGGGTGGAATTGTTGGGGTTTGTTTTGGGAGAGGAATGGTTAGGGTGGAGTTGAGGGATATGGTACCCCTCCCCCAGTGTAAGAGGGAGGGGGGATTGGGTTGGGGAGGGTCGGGACTGTTCCCTCGGTGTGAGGGGGGTTGACCCGATGGGTGGAAAGGTTTGGTTCCCCTGTGAGAGGGGTTTGGGGGTCTCCCTCGGTGGCTGGATGGGACAGCCTCTGGGATGGAGGTGCGGGGGGCGGGCCAGGACAGGTTTCTACAGTCATTGGGGTCGTGATGGGCCGGGGCAATTACGGGCCTTGTGGGAGGTGGGTAATAACGGTGAGAAGGGACAGGTACTTGGTGCCTGTCCTTCTCACAGACCCCCAGACAGGTAATGCAGAGATCAAGAATGGGAGGGCCCCTGGCCCAGAACTGCTGCAAATTAATGCGAGGTCAGTTGTTAATAAATCTACAACGATCCGGGAGCTGATCTTGGATCAATCAGCCAACCTCGTGTGTATTACAGAGACCTGGCTGGACAGTGAGTCGGGCCCAATTTTGGCTGACCTTGTTCCGGCCGGGTACTCTGTACAGCATCAGCCTAGACCAGAGGGGCGGGGAGGCGGCATAGCTGTTATTTTTAAGGATACTTGGTCTGTGAGGAGGTATTCAGTGCAGACTATTTTGGGAATGGAGGATATCCATCTGCTGATTGATTTGGCTGGAGACAGATTGGAGCTGCTGAGGATATACCGCACACCTACCTGTATGGCAGTATCCCTACACGCTCTAGTGGAATTGGTGTCAGATGTGGTCTTGCGATCTCCAAGGACGTTAGTCCTGGGGGATTTCAACATCCATGCTGACGCCAATCTTGGGGGAGCAGAGCATGAGTTCATGCTCGTCATGACAACCATGGGACTGTCTCAGAGGGTTGTGGGCCTGACACATGATGGAGGACATACCCTTGAACTGATATTCTGCACTGGCCATGAGCCGAGGGATCCGGTATTGGGGGATGTATTAACTACTCCCTTGTCATGAACGGATCATTATCTCCTCCAGGTCAGTCTCCTGGAACATGTCTGCCACCGGAGAAGTGTAGAACCAGTTTGGTTGGTTCACCCCAAGAAACTTATGGAACCAGAAAGGTTCTGGAATGCCCTAGAGGAATTACCTCCCAATCTCAATGACCGTTCGCTCGATGACCTCGTTGCTTTTGGGAATATTTTGCTGACTGAGGCCATTGACCAAATGGCTCCTAGGCTCCCACTTCCGGAATGCTGACAACGCAGCTCCCCTTGGTTTATTGAGGACCTTCAGTGGATGAAACAGGAGGGGCGGTGGTTGGAGTGATGGTGGCGCTGTACTCATGCTGAAGCCGACTGATTCTAGCATAAAGCTAGTTTAAAAGCCTATGCTGTAGCTGTTCAGGCAGCAAAGAAAGATTTCTTTGCTACCCTCATAGCATCCACAAAGTCACATCCAGCAGAGCTTTTCCAGGTGGTGCAGAGGCTGGTCAGTCAGGACTCCCTCCGTCTGGAACTGGAATCTTCCAGTGCCTGCTGTGACATGTTTGTTGATTTTTTTTTGGATAAAATTGCTCAGATTCACCACGACTTCAATACTGCATTTATAACAGTGGAGGAACCAGAGGTAGTAGAGGTCCCACCTTGTCTGGTTTCATGGGATCAGTTTCAGTGGGTGTCACCTGCTGATGCAGCAGATGTCCTTGGGGTGGTTATGGCCACCTGTTGTGAATTAGATCTATGCCCATCCTGGCTGGTTAAGGCCTGCCTGGAGATATTACGGCCGCTGCTGGCGGGGGTGGTCAATGCCTCCCTTAAGGAGGGCAGAGTGTTGAGCTACCTTAAACAGGCAGTGGTGTGGCCTCTGCTCAAGAAACCATCTCTTGACATTGACTCCCCTGCCAGTTATTGGACAGTCTCTAACCTCCCTTTTTTAGGGAAGGTTATTGAATGCCCCAGAATGCTCAGCAGCTTCTGGGGCATCTGGATCAGGTCAGTTTTCTTGATCCCTCACAGTTGGACTTTTGTCCTGGGTTTGGCACGGAGACTGCGCTTGTGGCTTTGGTTGACAACCTGCACCATGAATTAGATCAGGGCAGATCATCTCTTTTAATTCTATTAGATCTGTCGGCAGCATTTGATACCGTTGACCATGAGATGTTGGTGGCCTGGCTGCGGGACCGAGCCAGAGTGGGTGGAATTGTTCTTGAATAGTTTCACTCATTCCTGGCTGGGAGAACTCAGCTGGTGTTTCTTGGGGAGTGTACTTCATCTCCCCAGGACCTCATGTGTGGAGTCCCACAGGGTTCTATTCTGTCCCCCCTCCTGTTCAACATGTACATGCAGCCTCTGGGCGAGGTCGTGAGAGGGTTCGGCATGCGTTCTCATCAGTACGTCAATGATACACAACTCTACCTCTCCTTTTCTGCAGACCCAGACCCGGTTGGCAGTCTCGGTGCTTACCCAGTGCTTGGCAAGACCGTTGATGGTGGCTAGGGTGGAGTGGGTGGTGGCTCCTGTCATTGACGGGATTTGTCCCCCTTTGGCCACTCAGGTTGATAGTCTGGGAGTGCTCCTCGACTCCAACTCTGCCTGGATTCCCAGGTGGAGGCTGTGGCGAGGGGAGCGTTTTGCCAATTACATCTCGTGCAACGGCTGCAGCCGTATGTCTCAAACTCTGATCTGGCCACCATCATCCATGCCTTTATTACCTCTAGATTAGACTACTGTAATGTGCTCTACGTGGGGCTACCCTTGGGGATGGTCCGGAGGTTGCAGCTGGTGCAGAATGCGGTGGCCCATCTCCTAATGGGGATAGATCATCGTGAGCACATTACACTGGTGCTCCGTTCTCTGCACTGGCTGCCCATTATCTTCTGGGCCCAATTCAAGGTGTTGGTAATGACCTATAAAGCCCTAAATGGCCTGGGTCCTTGCTTACCTGCAGGACCGCCTCAGGCCGCAGGTCGTATCACAGTCCCTGTGGTCGGCTGGGGACGCCTGACTCAAAGTTCCCCCAGTTTCCCAGATGGTGACGATGGGGAGGGTGTTCTCGGTGGCCGTTCCTAGGCTGTGGAATTCCCTCCTAACGGAGGCCCGCCTGGCTCCAGACCTCCCATCTTTCCAAAGACAGTGTAAGACCTGACTATTCCACCGGGCCTTCAGAGTGGGAGATGGGTAGGTTGGGGTGAGTTAGGGGAAGAGGGGATTGGTTCTGCCCTTTTAGTGTATTTTTAGTATTTTTTAGGATATTTGAATGGTTTTAAATTGTATGTTTTAATTATGTATTGTTGATTTTGTTGTGAGGTGCCCTAAGCTGCTCTGTGAGCAGGAGGGTTGCAGGATATAAGAAAATTGAAATAAATAAATAAAGATTCATAGACCCTTGCTGCACAGCAGGATTGGCCCCCTGGGAGGAGCTACTGCCAAACAGCTGATCAGGGTGGGACAGAGAAACGCGCTCATTTAAGCCACCAAAAGCTGATTGGAGGGGCTCAGAGGACCATGTTCACCTGGGCCAGATGAGTGCACCAAACAGCTGATCATGGGATTCCAGGGGAGTGTGCTCCTCCTAGAAGGTTGGCAACACAGTTCAGGCTAAGGATTGCACAGCTGGGCTAATCTGGGCTGACGTGTGACCTCCCATCTGTTAGGCCCTGTCAAGCCCAGCCATGAGACGAGGTTCGCTCTGATCAACTGTTCGGTGGCCCTGGTGGACGTGCTCTTCCAGGCCCTCCTGATAAGCTGTTCGGTTGCCAGGGTGAGTAACCTCCTCCAGGCTGGATCCTCAGACCTTCTCTTGTGGCCAAGCTGGGCAGGGCCTAACTGACAGGAGGGCACATGTTAGCCCAGATTAGTCTGACTGGGCAAGCCTTAGCCTGCGCTGTGTCACTGACCTCCAGATGACGTGTCTGGTAGCAGCCAGCCGCCCAGCTCATGGCGGAAGTGAGCTAACATCTGGCAGTTACTGAACTGATGACCAGGTGACTTGCAGGCTACTGTCTCATTTGTTTTCACTCATAAAACCCGGGTATCTCAGGGACCACCTCGCCTTCCACGTTTCAGGATGGCCCCTTTGATCCGCTGGGAGCACCTTCATAGAGGTTCCCCACGTGAAGCGGGCAGCCACAATGGAGAGGGCGTTTTCGGTGGTAGGGCTGCGGTTGTGGAACTCCCTCCCGGAGGAAGCCCACCTGGCCCCAAGTCTACTGGCCTTTCGTCGGGCATGTAAGACAGGGCTGTTCTCCCAGGCCTTCGGGGGTGGGGAGGTAAATGAGGGTTTTTAATGGGTACTTTCAGACGATACGGGGCCCTTTGGCCCCGTACCGGCACCACCGGCTTCGTTCCCCGCCGGGGTCACCCCGTAACGGCCCAACAGACGTGCCGGGGGGATCCCGGCGGGGAAAGTGGGAGGGGCCGGGGCCGCGCGGCGCAACGTGTGGCCGCACGGCCCCGCCCCCTCCACGCCCCCTGCCGCCCGCCCTCCGAGGAGACGGGCGGGCGGCGGAGCCAATGCGGCCGCCGGGTCCGGCCGATCGTGCCACGGCCCGGGATCCCGCTGGGGATCCCGGGCTGTGGCACGCGGCCAGACGTTACTTTTCCTTGGCCACGGCCCGGGGTCCGTTTGACCACGCTTCCCGGGACCTTCCCCCGGCTAGCCCGGGAAGCGTGGTTCAAACGAACCCCATGTGCCGATTGACCATGGCCAACATCTGGCGCGCCGCAAACAGACGTACGGGACACGGTGACCACAGGTGGGTATTCACTGTGGTTCACCGTGTCAACGTCACGTCTGAAAATACCCAATGTTGTGAATTTTATTGGTGTTTTAAATATTATTTTACTTTTGTATGGAAGCTACCCCGACATGCCGTAGGCATGAGGAGGTGGCATATAAATGCAAAGAAAGAAAGAAAGAAAAGAAAAGAAAAGAAAAGAAAAGAAAGAACTAGGAACAAAAAAGAAATTCATTGACAGTTAAACAGCAGAAGATATTTATGCTAGTCTAAAAATATGTTTCAAATTTTCTTCTTATGCCAATCCTTCCTCAGAATCTATGGTAAACATAGTACCCAGAAATTTGATACAATTAACTGCTAGTCTTGAGTAGGGTTACCATACATGGAAACAATGTAGCCCAGCATTGGAACCCATGCAGCCCTACACCATGTATTTTTCATAAGTGTCCTCTTTTAAAGGGGAGGTATGGTAACCCTAGTCTTGAGTCCAAAAAATAATTTAGGAGTCAGTGTAGAATTCTGATCATTTGTGGAAATAAACAGAATTTCTTTTTTTTTGTTGGTATTTTCATTTCCACCACTAAATTACCTGAAAAACAACACACATACCCACAGGGTCAAATAAACTGCCAGTGAAGGTCACTAATGCCCTGATCCAAGATCTGCATGTGCGTCTCAGACACACAGACCAAAAGTGGAATTAACCGTGCACACAGTATATAGGTACAGAGGGACTTGGGGAAAGTCCTGTGCCTCCCAAACCCGCCATAACTGAGGGAGAAGTAGGGTTACAACCCTGGTGTCGGGCGGCAGGGGGACACTTCTTGGGACCCCCTGTGTGTGCACGCTGTATGTGCACAAGCAATTCTTGTTTTGTTCTGCGCACAAGCCTGAGGTGCACATGCAGACTTTGGATCGGTGGATTAGAGTATGGGCAAAATTCAAGGAGTGAAAAAGTCTCACTTAATTAGGACTGCCTTGAACTCTTTGAACTTGATTAGGACTGCCAAGGAAGCTGAAGATGTACACTGTTCAAAAGTTGTTGGAACAAAATTACATACCTACACTGCACATTGATTTAAACAGGCCAGATTCTGATCCTAGCAGCACTGGTATGCAGCTAGAATAACTCCTTTAACTTCTCTGGATGTAACTCCACTGAAAATGAAATAAAAAACTGGCCCAGAGTTCTTTCATTTCTGCTAATTTTGTAGCTTGCTAGGGGGAAACGATGACTGAGATTCTGATTTCACCACATTCTACTGGTGAAAATGTGGAGGAATGCTAATAGTTTCAGCAGACTTACTCATAATTTAAGACCAGAATCCTGGTGTTTTCTTTGCAATGGTACATATGTGGAATAACGCTACTGAAATCAGTAAAATGACACCAGCATAATTAAAATTATATTTGGGTTGCTGCTATCTGCATTTCCAGTTAAGCCACATATGTTAGTGAATGTGCTTTGAGTTGAATTCTGAGAAGATGACACTCAGTTAGGACACGTTCACAAGAAACGTGGTTTACTGAGCGATAAAAAGGTTTCAGTAAAACCTTTTTACTGCTCCTAGGCAAGGGTTAATTAACCTATGATCCATGTTATGGAATAGGAAGGGGGTCAAACAAAATGTTCGTGTGGGGTAGCTTTTAGGGTCATTTTAGAATCACTGTATCAATAATACTGAAGAATAGGTCATGATAAAATACTACCAAACCACATGTAAAGTAATGATGATTGATGGACAGAACTAGACAATCTTAAATATAAATGGTTGTTGAACATATGCATTATTATAAAGTTGTGTTGGACTGTGTAATTTATGGGTAGGATTTCAAGGGGAGATACGGACAATTAAAATTATCACCCCCAAAGGGTGAGAAAGCATCCTTTTATGAAACATCCTCAATTTACTATCTTCCAAGTGTATGAACCATAACCCTTCTGCAGATAACATCCATAAGAAGAAGTACAATAAGATCATATGATGACAAACCATCCCTTCTAATGAGCCTCCTGTTTATAACAATCCAACTCCGGGGACCATTTCTATCCATTGCATATTACCAAACTGAATTATAGTGAACACCCCCATATAGTGAATGTTCCCTCTGGCGTCGTATTTCATTATACTGAAGTGTCACCATACTGTTAAGACTGATGTAACACCTTGCCAAGGGCTCCTAGATAAATAAATCCTTGCAAAAGAAAAGATTTTCCTTTGCACTCATGGCGTCTTGTGTACTGATGACTGAGAAATGCTGGTAGTCTGACAAAACTAATCAAGCCAACTTCTCTACAAAATCTGTACCACATCTCTGCCATGCCATTTACTCCAGGGTTGCTGCTGCTTTCATCTGTATGAATGCAGGCTGTAGCCCTAGAAAACAGCTCCCATGGGGAAAAGAGTTCCACAAAATGTCCCAAACAGACAGGGGAGCAGGTCCTGGGACAGGCAGGGCCCAGCAGAAACAGCTGCTGTAGTAGCATGGTGCCATGCTACTTCCTCCCAGGGTCACCTTTCTTCTCCCAGAAGTTTCTGCTGGAGCCATAGGAGCACAATACCACAGCAGGTCTCCACACAGGAGGGGAGGGCTGGGAGACCTGAACCCTTCCTGAGCAATAGGGCCTGTGTTGCTCCCCCTGGGGTCCTCCCGCAGTGTCCTTACGGTTGCAGATGGAGCTTCTTGGAGGAGGGAAGGGGCACTTTGGGGAAGAAGGAGAGAGGGTGATACTGCACTGCATGCAGCTGCTTGTACAGAGCCCCCATCCTAACTCCCTTCTACCCCCACCTCCTACCCTCACCCTCGATAGGGCCAGCCTTACAACCCACAGTGACCTTCCTTCTCCCTGGTAATCCCCCTCTGCTCCCCAACCACACTTACTTTATACCATGCTTCCCTTGCTTGCTAAAGCCACCCACAGCCCAACCCCACTCTTAGTTAGACCTATAAAGAACAGGCAGGCTTCCAAAGCAAGTACAGCCGAGCACACAGGTGCCCCCCCCACCAGAATTTTGGAAGCCCTATAGAGTCCTATAGAACACCTGACCAGGCCCCATTCCTTGCCCCTCCTGCCCCCCATTGACAGCTCCCAGTCACCTGTGGCTGAGCATTCCAGTCTACCCTGCTGCTGCCTTCACATAAAACCCCCAGAGCAGGGAAAGCCGTAGTCGCCCTACACCAGTTTCTCACCACATTGGTAGGTGGGGGTGTTGTGTGAAGCACGTTTGCTTCATGGGTTTCCCACAGGGAACGCACCATGTCATCTTCTCCCACTCTGGGGTTTTTGTGTGAATGCACCCACTGAGTCATGCATTGTGGGCGAAAATATAAACCTCTCCCTAGCACAACACCTGCATCTACAGTAAGAAACCCACATATATCCTGTGTATGCAGTTCTCCCTCACAATGCCCACTAGTTCATTTACAAAGGGTACATGCTCTTCTTTGTGACAGAAACGGAGTTAATCCAAGCCCAATATATTATTCACCGTGATGTAGCACATTTTCTTTTTTTTTAAACCCACCAACCAGGCCTTTTCTATTAAGCACTACACTCACCCATGATTTTTATAATTTTGTGATGTTAATGAACATGTTCACAGTTCTGCCACTCATCCACACCACAGATAAATGGTACGCAGTGGATAATTATTAGAGAAGGAGCTAATCAAAGGGAAAGGTCCTTAATGTAGCAAACTGAAAAGCTTTTCTTTTGAGGTTTTTGTACTTTCTTCTACAGCGGGGCTGGGGAAACGTTTTGGTCTCACGGGGCCACATTGGCAATTTAAAATTGGCCAGTGAGCTACACCAAAAGGTGAGCAGAGGACCCTACGGTTCCCCGTCAAGATGCTATTCAGTAGGAAGCAGAAGTCCTTTCCTGGCTAGGCAGATGGGAAGGCTCGAGGCTGCACAGTAGCAGGAAGCAGCAGAGCCCTTCCTCCCTCCCTCCCACTCTGCTGCCCTCAGTTGCCACACCCCTGGCACTGTGCCACATCAGTAGCAACTATGGGGGGAGCTGAAAGGAGCCAGATATAGTTGGAGCTGTATTTGGCCTACAGACCAGAGGTTCCCCATCTCCACTCCACAGCATTTGATACTGGCCACACTCTATTCTATGGATTTTCCCATGCAGAACAGTACAGTACTTCACATGAATAAAGCTTCTCAAAGATACGACAATTATCTGAATCACAGAGACTAAGAGTGAAACTAAACATGATGAAGGCCCACTATAGCCTGCCTGGGCCGGGGACTCACCGTCACATCAGTTTCCAGGCTGCCAGATGTGGGTCCGCTGCTGCCCCAGTCTGGGTACGTGTCTGGCCTGGATGTGGTTCCCTGAATGATCCCGGGCCCATAGCCTGGGCCAAGAGCCGCTCAGGCGGGACATAGCGAGTCTGAGCATTTGTTTGTGCTGCCATCCCTGCCATGGCATGAGAGTTGCCATTGATGGCCGGTCATGTGTTTGTTCTGTTCCTCTGCCAGGGAGGGGGGAAAGCGGACGTGTTTACCGGCTGGCCGGGTCAGGTACACGTCAGATACATGCCCTGACCTAACCCTTACAGGACTGGCTCCCCCTCTTGGAGCGTAGAGAAGATTTGGTTTCAGTGCTACAAGTTTGGTTTTAAACACTGTCGGCTGCACGTTTGGTTTCAACCACTTACTCACCTATATGCAAACTGGAACTAGGATGGGACAAGCATCATGAAGAAGTTGAAAGTTGTCCTCATTTGAATGAGTCAGTAGCTCAGTCATCTCCAACAGCTGGGCTTGGTCCAGAGTTTCAAATTTGCATGACACTGATAAAGGAGGTAGAAAAATACAATTTTTAGTTGAAAAAAATGTAGATCTTTAGGCTCTAGCCATGTTCCTCAAAACGTTGCTTTAATCCCTTAAAATGTTAGATTTAATCTTGTCAAGAATTGCAGCTCTGATATGCTGCTGGCAGTCAACCTCTGCAGTTTCTCACTCTGTGCCACTGAAAATCTGAAGAGACCAATTCAATAAAACATTGCTCACCAATTACATATAATAGGTTTCTAAGGAATTTACTTGGAAAAGGTGTGAATTGAAGATAGAACAAATCAAACCCATGGTTTTGCTATGCACATCCCTCTCTTTCCCATGTGCAGGCACATCCTGGTTTTTTACTATTCCATTTTTCATTAGCAAAAGAAAAACATCTGCATTACATCCTCTTCTAAATGTAACTGTATTTTGCATCCTTTAACTTTATTTGTGAAATCAGCATTAGTGAAAAGGGATATTTGAAGTTTTTTCCCCCCCATTAGCAGGGTAAATCAAAATTTGCACTTTGTTGCTCTTCTTATTACTCTTGTACGACACTCTTCAAGGATTTTAGGACACTAAGATCATTTGAATTGTTTATATCATATTTCCACTGATCTTTATTTTAGCAGGGATTTTTGTTTGGGGCTTTTTTTAACCTCTGATTTCTTCTGTGTCCTGTGCACAGAAAGTGTGAGCATTGTTTTCATGATTGTTTTCATGACTGAACATATTTTGAAATAATCTTAAATAATAACCAGAGGTTATGAATGCCCCATCTGGTCCTGTTTTATGGAATCAGTTTCAGTAGGTGTCACCCGCTGATGCGGGGGATGTCCTTGGGGCTGTTAGAGCTACCTGTTGTGAACTCCAACTCCAACTCTCTCCAACTCCACCTCCTCCTCCTCCCCCCTCTCAGTTGGTGTTCCTCAAGGCTCTGTTCTTGGCCCTCTCCTCTTCTCGATCTATACCTCATCCTTAGGCAAACTCATTGCCTCCCATGGCTTCCAATACCACCTCTATGCTGATGACACTCAACTC
>QEPC01010693.1:1885710-1906062 GCA_003113815.1 Sphenodon punctatus
GATTTAGTTTTAGTGTTTGTAGGAGTAGGTCTGTGTACTTATTAGATAATCCATTTAGTTCATAGCATTTAGAATAGTTAATAAAAGTTAGATTTAGTGTAGACAGATATATATAATATTAGATTAAAAAAATAAATTAAAAAAACCCATATAAAAACCAAAAAACCAAATAAAAAACAAAAGAAAACCATATAAAACCCAATTAAAAAAAACACAAAAACATATAAAAACAAAAAAAAACCCATAACAACACTTCCTGAACGGCCGAACGGCCAAACCGAACAGCCGAATGGCCTAACCGAACAGCCTGTTCGGACAACCGAACCGAATAGCCCAACCCGAACTCAGCGAACGAACCGAACGAATGAACCGAACGCATCTGAACCGAACTGCCGAACCGAACGCAGCCGAACCGAACGGCTGAACCCGAACCGCAATCTGTTCGCCCATCCCTAGAACTCAGCCCATGGCTCATAAGGATAGGCTGGAGCTTGTTCTACATGGGCAATATGTCAAAACAGCACCTTTCTTTGTAACCCCCTCCCACAAAGGCAATCATTACCAGATAGGAAAAATGCCCCAGTATTTGTTGCAGGGGTCTAGCCCTTTAAATTTAGTAGGCAGTCAGCTGCAGCTTGGACATAGTCACCCAGTCCCAAAACTTTTATGAGCCCCATTGAGTTGAGTGGAGATTATGAGCTCATCAGTGTTTTTGGGATTGTGGCCACGGCCCCACCCCCTTAAATGCTGGGAGAGGGATGTACTTCTGTGGATTTTTCTTCTGGGGGAGCTGGGGATTGTGAAATTTAGGCAAAAATAAAATCCCTCTGCATATAACTGCAAGTTATAAAACATCCTTAGGGAAAAGATTCAAAGCTACTGCCACCCTGACCAACATTAAAACAAATGCAACCAAGAGAAGAATTGCAATCACGAAATCTCTGGTGATGGACCGGGCCGGGTAGGGGGCCCACAGTCCATTTCTTGTCCCTGGTCCCATTCCAACCTAGCTACGCCCCTGCCTGCCCTTGATCTTGTTCCATGTTTTGGGGATTGCTTTTCCCCCTCCTTCTTGGCAAGAAGCAGTTGGGAAAGGGGCAGATGGAAAATAATCACACACACACCCTCCTGACTTTCTGGTTGTCATGTGTGCCAGTTTGTTTCTCTCTTGCTATAAAAGCATTTCCACAATTTCTGCAATAAGACTTTATTATATTTCTTCCCCCTTTCCAATCTCCGCCCCATCTCAGCCTCTCCAGTGGGACATGTAGCAGCGAATGATCAGCCCTGCTTGTGAAGCCATGTAGGATCTGTGTCAAGGGAGCACTGATTGGGGGGGAAGGGAGTGCCGCATCCTTCCTTTGACAGTTTTTGGCAGCATTTTAAAATGATCCAAAACCTACCCCCCACACCTCACTTCTAGTGAGCTCCACTAGCAGCATGAGTTGAGTGAATTAAATTGATGCTCCGGCTGCCTCTCCAGCATGCTGCACAGACCCTGAATGAATGGGCAACACCAACATGCTGGAGGAGAGCCCAAAGAACAGGAAGGGGCTTATGGGTACAGACAATTATGCTGCAAACCAGTGCAGGAATATGGTACCTCCTTCGGCCTTAGGAGGTCCCAGCCATTCTACCTTGATGCACCATTCCAATAACCCTGTCTTGCAAAATTATCAGGATCCATGGACATTCTACTTTGAAAAGAACACAAGAAAACAGAAGCTGTTTTCTTTGAAAATACACCAACATATCCCATAACAAAAAGCAAGGAAATTCACTAAATTAAAAAACTCTATTGGTTTCAAAAGACATTAAGCTATGACATTTACATGATGCATCTAATAACATATGCTTAATACAAAAAAAAATAAATTAAACTCCACAAACTATGGAAATGACCAGTTAAACTCGCAACCTCAACAATCACTTTCTTATACCAACATTTATTACAACCCATACAATTTCACTCACATTTTCATTATCATACATAACCCTACAAAGCCCCCCAAAGCAGGGAGAAACATACCTACAGCCCGACCTGAAGGGGGAAAACATGGAATCTGCTGTTCCTCCATCATCACAACACAGAAAACATATAGAGCATTAACAGAATCCAAAATTGATACAAATCTTCAAAAACACCTCAATAATGACAGATACCTCCACCCCCTCGGCCCTTCTCACTAGCATCATCTCCGTCTTGTTGAGATTCAGCTTCAGATGGCTCATCCTCATCCAATCCCCCACAGCTGCCAGGCACCAGGTAAGCAACAAGACTCTTGAATCTGCGTCAGCTGAAAATGAGAGGTACAGTTGGGTGTCATCAGCATATTGATGACACAGAACACCAAACCCTCTCACAACCTCACCTAAAGGCTACATATACACGTTGAACAGGAGAGGGGACCCATTTAATCCATTAAAGAAGAATAATTCAAAAATGCAAATAAATACATTCAAACAAATTTAAACATAACAGTAGCATATACATTTATGAATTAAACACATATAATCATTAGAGTTTAACAGTATTAATAAAATATAAAGATCCGTGAAATATCACTTCAAGAATCAGTGCATATGTTGTAAAATCAGTGACTTCCCCAAGTCACTGAGGGAATCTAATTTGCTACCAAAATCATTAACTGGTTGTTTAACTTTAATTTCTTCCAAACAAACATTATTTACTGTCTAGTTTCTATACGGCCAAGCCAGTAAAGGCAAAACAAGATATTGTTTATTTTTAGTTAATAGTCAGGGCAAGGACATTGTGTTTACTGCTAATTTCTGCACTTTCGCTTCAGTAAAGCCCAAGCAAGTTAAAATTCTAGGACAAGTACAGCATTTTTCCTGCTAAAGGAATCCGCAGCATGCAACAGGTCATTGAGAGAGATCAGAAGGAAAAATGAATTCTACTCATTCTGGACAGAAAATGGATGCTTAAATCTGTGATGGATTTTATCCATATTTCATAAAAGATGCTTCAATAAACTATTAAAACAATAGTTTTAATAGTTTGTCAATTTCAGTGACTTTTGGTCACTGAAATAAAGTTAGGATGGAAAAATAAATCTCAGACCTATGCTGAGAATGCTGAAACCTAACCTAAGTAGGTCTATAAGGATTCCCTTCCCAGCTGGGCACTTTCCCTCCTTAGGCACTGGTGTAAAGAAAGTAACTGGACACCCCAGTTACTCTGCACACCAGATAGCCAAATGTATTGGTGTGTCACCTGTTTTAAAGGCTCTGGCCCCTTTTGCTAGACCAGTGCCCGCCAAACAAATAAGATAACCACTGCTTGGAGTCAAAAGGACCCCTCCTAATTTAAGTTCACCAATATACAATTATAAGCAGATAATTCAAAAAGCATTAAAATTACCTTTGACAGAATTCAACAGAGAACCACAAAAGTAGTTTGTCTAATTACTTCATGGGCATACGACCAACAAGTATATAACAGAGAACATATTAATAAATATGTCTCAGCACAGAAATTGTCTCAGCACAGAAATTGCAAGCTCTAAACTCTGTTCTCCAGTAATGTTCTCTAAGAGACTTGAAGAAAAATTCAGGGACTTTCTAGGCCTATTTTTCATGGCTACACGGGCATGGGGCAGAATACATAGGAAATAATAAGAACACAATGTTTTTCTACTGAACCACACTGATGGGGCTGCATTTCGAATCCCTCACCACAGACCAGTCCCTCCCACCCCTGCTCTCCTTCCCTTACACCTCTTTTTCCTATAAACACAGACCACTGCCTCATTTCTCCCTCTCTTTACACATCCTGTTCCAAAGTGGCCTATACAGGTTTAACCCAGGAGCTGCTTGCCTGCAAGGGCAGGACTGATTGACACCTCTGCAGCAGGCTGAATAAAAGGCTCTGGGTACAGCAATGTGAGTTAGTCTCCAAAGCCAGCAGAACTCCAAAGTAAGGTGGAGTATTTTCATTAAGGCACAATTCAAGCAGACATATTGGTATCTGAAGACAACAGGCAATTAGAGGTCAGAATCCTGGGACATACAAAAATTAATGACTTAAAATATCCATTAGGAACAATAGAGGGAACACAAATCCAAGTAAGGAGACATGTGAATAACAATGGGCTGTAAAGCAAAACAATGGAGCTGCATCTCCAAAAAGGAATGGGAGTAAGGGTGTGCATGTGGAATATTTATTTATTTATTTATTTCAACACATTTATATCCCACCCCTCCTGCAACGCAGCCCGGGGCGGCCTACAACATAAAACAATTAAAACAATAAAATCCATTAAAATTCAATAAAACAATCAAATATTCCATATAAATATTAACAGGGCTTAGACAAAAAAAAAAGGGTAGGGGATTAAAAGAAACCCTCCCTACCTTCCCCCAAAGGCCTGGGCAAACAGCCAGGTCTTACAGTTCCGCCGAAACGTTAAAAGGCTTGGGGCCAGGCGAGCTTCCTCCGGAAGGGAGTTCCACAGCCGCGGCCCCACCACCGAGAATGCCCTCTCCATCGTGGCCCCCCGCTTAACACGGGGGACCTCTAAGAGGGCACCCCCGGCAGACCGCAGGAGCCGTCCTGAGCGCGAAAGGCGAGGCGGTCCCTAAGGTATGGCAAAGGCCCTTTTAAAACGGACCATGGTGGGTGGGGGGATGGGTGTGTGACTGCGGTGGGTGGAGGTGGGTGTGCGCCCATTCTCATGGGCACACACCCACCTCTCTCCATTGAGTATCAGGCATTGGAGCCCATTGCTCTGTGTGTGGGTAATGGGTGGAGGTGAGTGTAGCACGGGAGCATGCATACACCCCCCACCCATCCCCCATGGCATTCATACAGAAAAACTGCATGGAGATGGGTGGGTGCATCTCGTGTGAAAAGGGACAAAAAGGAGGCAGGGAGAGGATGTGGAATAACAGGGAGGAGGCTACAAAGTGAGTGGAACGATAAGGAAGAGGTCATGTGAGTGGGTGGAATGACAGGGGGAGGCTACAGGGATCTGGTGCAATAGCAAGGGACTGAGCAGAATAATAGGAGAAATGCCATGAAAAGCAGGTAGAATGACAAGGTTCTGGGTGAAATTATAAGTGATTCGGAGAAGTGACAAAGAGACCATGGTCAGCATTCCTATAATTCCACCCAGTCCCTTGCTATTGTATCAGATCCCCTTAGCCTCCCACCTGTCATCCCAGCCATTACACTCACTCTCACTGTTGCCTTCCTCATCATTCCATACACCTTGCGTCTCCCCAGAATGCAGCTCCACTGTATTGTTTTTCAGCCATTAAAGCCTATTATCCCTTTCTAGCCCCATTATTATTGCCTCCACTGTTTCCAATGGCTATTTTAGGTCATTAATTTCAATGTGCCCTGAACCATCATAATTATTAAGTGTTTTATAGCACTTTCAGTGTCCTTCCTATGAGCTGCAAGACCAAGGAACAAGAAAAACATTGGAAAAATCCTTAAAATCCCGAGATTCCCAGTAACATCAAAGCAACAGGACTACCACAACATCAAAAAAAGCATAGCGCTATTTCCTTCTTTCAGAAACACTATTAAGCTATACAAGACTGCAAAAATCTAGTATTTTGACCTTTTCCCCACACCAAGTCAGCAAAAAAAATCCTTTGGAAAAATTTCAGTTCTAACTGCAATTTTATTTATTTATTTATTTGTTATAATTATTTTTATCCCACCCCTCTCACTCAATGTGAATCAGGGTGGCTTACAATTCAAATTAAAATACATTATAAAACAAGTATAAATATAGAAATATAAAACCATCAAAACAGACATAAAATCTAGTTATCTGTACCAAAACCCCCAGCCCCACCGAACTCCCCTAACCCATCCCACTCTCGCCCTCTCCCACCAAATGCCTGATGAAAGAGCCAGGTCTTGCAACTTTGTTGGAAGGTAAGGAGATCCGGGATGAGGCAGATCTCTGCTTGGAGGGCATTCCAAAGCAACAGTGTGACTGCCAAGAATGCCCGCCTGTCTATGCAGACCAGCTGATAGCACGGGACTTCCAGAAGGGTGCTCCCGGATGATCGCAGGAGCCGCCCAGGGGCCCTGGGGGTGAGGTGATCCTTCAGGTAAGCAGAGCCCAAGCCATTTAGGATTTTAAAGGTTAAGACCAGCACCTTGAATAGGACCCAGAAGACAATAGGCAGCCAGTGCAATGCTTGGAGCGCTGGTGTAATGTGTTCCCCTGCAGCCCATCCCAGTAAGCAGACGGCTGCAGCATTCTGCACTAGCTGCAGCTTCCGAACCATCACCAAGGGCGGTAGAGCACATTGCAATAGTCCAGTCACAAGGTGACAAATGTATGGATGATAGTGGTAAGGTCTGAGTCCAAGACGTATGGGCAGAGCCTTCTCACCAGATGTAGTTGGCGAAAGGCGCCCCTGGCCACAGCTGAATCCTGGGAGTCCAAGTGCAACTGAATCCAGGAGCATCCTAGGCTCCACACAGTTGGAACCGATGAAGGGTGAACACCCCTGATAACAGGAGGGTTCCCCTAACCCCAGATCTCTCTCTCTCTCTCTCTCACACACACACGCACGCACGCACGCACGCACACACGCACACAACCAGCATAATCATCTCCCTTATTGGGATGGAACTTCACTCAAAGTTCAGCAAAAAGTTTTCCTAAGCATCAAATCACTCAGGGAGAGGGGACAAAACTCAGTGGGGCTATCAACAAAAAAGAGCAGCAATTTTCCCCTTCAGAAACACTAAAGAACCACAAAAATCTGCACGCAAAGCAAGTATTTAAGTTTTCGCACTGCAGAAAAATATTGAATATAACAAGACAGCAAATAAATCCTTTGGAAAAACTTCACTTCTGCCTGCATTCCTTCCCCCTACCTCAACTACACTGAGTACAGAAGATGTACTGACCAATTTAATCATCATTCAAGGTTCAGCAAAAAGTTTAGTAGCAGATTGTATGGAGGGAGGAGAATAAAAAGTCTTCAGATTCTTTTTAAAGGTGAGGAGGAATACCTGAGACATACATCTGGAAGGAGTGAGTTCCACACTTAGGGACTTGGCATAGCAAAGGCCCAATCACCCACCAACTTAAGACATGATGGAGGAATCCTCAAACACGGGTGTTTACTGAGCACAGACAGCCATCAAAGTGAGGCTCCAGGATCAGGTCTTCAATATAGATCTGGAGAAGAACTCATATGACTTGTTTGAGGTGCTTTAAACTCCTTACGTCTATTTGCAAAGGTGCATTCCCCAATCATGTTGCCAAGATGGATTTTACAGAGCCTCTCCTTGGGACTCTATGAACATGATGGAGCACAACCATAATACACACAAGGGATGTCCCAGTCAGCCTGACATTCTGGTTTCAGGCAGACCTGGCACTTTATGTTACTATCCTAGGACTGGGGTGCAGAAGTTTTTCCATCTTGGAGCCTCTTAAAATTAGTACAAGCTCTGGATTCTGCTTAGCCCAGAGGTGGGGAAACTCAAGCCCTGGGGCCAAACGCAGCAAATTTTTCTCTGGCCCCTTTCCAGTTCCTGGATCTGGCCCCTGTCCAGTTCCTACCCCAAGCACTGAAAAACTGAGTTCAGGGTAAGCAAGCAAGATGAGGGCATGCACATAAGGATACGGGACAGATCCATGGCATACATCTATGATATGGACTCTCCCTTTTTTCAGCACATCCCTTAAGCACCCTGCTCTCAATGTCTACATGGTCCTTCTAGCTTGTACCAGTTTTCATAGTGGCCCCCGGGAGGGAAAAGATTCCCCACCCCTAGCATATAAATTAGGGATGGGGGTGCTTAAGGTCTTCATTCAGGAAGAGAAGTGTCCAGATCATAAATCTGGAACTTCCCTGTCCTTGCATACATGCCCTCGCCTTTTGCTCCCTTACCCAGAGCTCAGTCTTCCTTGGGGGTAGGAATGGATCCAGGGGCCAGATCCAAAATAAAAACTATCCACAGGCCACACTGAGGGAACTCAGGATAATGGAGAAGCAATGGGGGCATGAGCAAATGAAATAGGGGAAAGATCCATGGCACAGAGCCATGATCTGGACCTTCCCCTTCCTGAGCACACCTCTCATGTATATTTATCACCAGGGGAAGGGGTCCAAACCTGGGGAAGAGGAATGGGGGGAAGCCCAAATGGGAGGAGGGAGGGAGGAATCCAAATGAGATGGGAGGAGAAAAGAGAAGGGGGAGCCCAAAGGAGAGGGTGGGAGCCCAAAATGGGGGGCAGGGGGGAGAAAGTAGATGGGGAGGGAGGATATGGAGACTCACCCAGTCACACTTGCGGTTGCCATTTTCTTCAGCTCCGCTCAGTTGGCTGGGCTCTGGAGGACAAGGGAAGGTGGGAGGCACAAGCCCCTCCTGCTGCTCTTCTTTATTCTGATTGGCTGGGTGCACTGACTCCATCACCCCTCCAGCCAGGCTGATTGGCTGGGCAGCTCTATAGAGGACTACAAGGAGTCTCCAAACCCCTGCCTCCAGGCTGCTTCATGTCTGTGGCCACATCTCATTCATCTCCTTGCTTGCCTTCTTGATTATGCTGCCTGACTGCTCAAACTGCTGCCAGAGGTGGGCTCAGTATCTGTCCTCCTGCCAGCAGCCCGGGCAGGCTTCAGCAGCAAAGACCTAGCATTATGCAGCACTCTGTCGCGCCAGTTGCCTATGCTCCCATGTCATGCCGTTAATGGCATTGCAGTCTCGTCTGCTTGCCATGTGGTCTCCCCAGGCAACTCCCTTGCCAAATCCCCCCAGCACTATCGGTTGCAGACCTGCAGGTCCTGGTTCCAGTAGGCACTTGTGTCAGGAGGTTCTATCTGTGCCCGTTGCACTGGCAGATGTTTAGGAAGGCAACAGTGTTCCAGGCTCCCACCCATGTGAAGGGAAGCAAGAATGAGTACCTGGTCTATGTGGCTGCTGGAGCAGTTACTGTGGTGGGAACCCAGCAACATGCACTTCTCCCATGATCATTGTAGAGGACTGAACAACATACAGAAATCAACCACCACCATTTGCATCCTCCCCCCTGGCCACCATTTTGACTTCTCCCTCTCCCAGTCGTCATTTGACTTCTCCCCCCTCCCCCGGCCTGCTGTCCCGCCATAGTGCCTTCTCCCTCGTAAACCTGTAGGTCCACCATGATGCCTTCCCACACCTACCATTCTCATTCTGTGGATCTATGCCCCAGGGATTTTTCTGCTGCTCCTCCACGTTCTTCTGCCGAACTGTATCATGCAACTGTGTAAATGCAAACACCCTCAGGTGCATTAACTTACCATTCTCTGCTTCCACCACCTCCTCTACAAAGGTGGCATCTGGATCCTCCATGCCCTCGACCGGAACTTTGGTTAGCTCCTCGGAGAAGGCCTGGCTCTTGAGCTCAAGAGGATACACTGTAAGAGTCATGATGTCCACGTCGACCTGTGTTGGCTCTGGGGTGGAGACAGGAATGGAGGAATGTCTGCCGGTGGTTGCAGCTTTCATGGTGGGACCAGGAGCAGTTGCAGTGGAGGAGCCATATCCTCCCACTTCTGGCCCCATGCCAAGGGACAGCCATATAGGTGGGATGCCACTATGTTTCCATCCATGCAGAGTAACCAATCAAGGACTTTGTAATAGGACAACATTTGCTTCCTACAGCTGAAGGCAAAGTTGTTGCCCTGGATCCCTTTGTCTCCATGCCCCAAGTCATTGGCCCTCTGTCAGCACTGGTTCATGTCCCAGGTGTAGTCCTGCTGCACCATTTGGACTGAGATCTCTTGGAACATGGCCTCATTTCTGCAGCATGTCACCACGGCATATTGGACCTTCTGTTCCCCCTAGAGAGCAATGTAGTAGTAGTAGTAATTTATTAATAAAGCAGACCAGAGTCATAGCTTTGAACAACACACACATAAATACACACACAACATATAATACAGCATCCTAAGGGGACTAGAGCCAGTTAACCAGCCCAGCCCACCTTAGCCCTAATGAACAATACAATCATCAATATGCTAACATAAGTTCTAGCAAGAACAGAAACTGGTAATACAATGGCCCAAAAAGGGCATCAGGACCAGCAAGAGAACCTAAGAAAAAAGCATAGGTAACTTAAAATCCAAAAACTGTTGACGCCTTGTAAATACCACCGCTAAAAATTTAACAAAAGACTGGGTAGTATCAGGGTTGCGAGCTGCAAGGAAAAAACTCAAGTAAGCCTCATCTGTGCGGCCCGGGAATTTATCCAAAAAAGACTTTAGATGTTCCAAGCAAATCTGATCATAAAGATGACATCAAAAAGCAACATGGCCAGTCATTTCTGGCTCCAGAAGTTCATAAGGACACAATCTCTGGGAGGCCCTAACCTCAGCGAGCCTCCCTTCCCATAGCTGCGTGGGCAAAGCGTTAAAACTTGCAGCCATAAACAACCATCTTCCTCTGGCTGAGTAACCTTCTAACAGATAAGGGGCCAGTTTATCTATAGCGGGAGCCCACTCCAGGTACCGGTCCATGTGGGACGACCCCCACACACACGCCCTTTCACTCTGAGTAGCAATATCTCGCCAGCAAACAGCTGTTATCTTTATAGCAGTATCCAAATCCCGGGTCAATAAAAATTCCCTGGACAGGCCAATAGAGGCCAAGTGCATCTCCACCCTTTTTGCCCACAAGCTCTTAAAAGGATCCTCTCGCAAGTAAGGAAATGATCCTTTTGATTGAAATCCAGGGATTTGATCCATAGCTTGTGGGCCAAAGCCTATGCCCTAAAGGTCCATCTTCTTTGCCCCAATTCCAAACGTATACTATGGCAGCACCTAAGGTACCCCCCGGGGCTCAAAGCAAGGACCTAAGAAAAAGGGATTGCACCATGTCTACTTTTGGAGTACCGAAGGGGGCCCATAGCTCTGCCCCAAATACAGCAATGAAAACCTTGGTCTCTTCTTTGGTTCAGAGAATGCAGGGTTTGCAGGTGGACCTGTACGTAGTGAGTGACTGTGATTGAACAAGGGAGGTTAGTGGTGTTGGTTGTTGCCTGGGTATCAGTATTAGCCCATGACCCTTGCAATGGTAATCCTCCACAAATCGTTCCTGAGAATTCAGCAGCTGGGAAACAGCAAGCATCTGGCACATATTGCTAACCAGGATGAGTTGGAAGAATGCATATTTGAAAATTGTAAGCTCTTGAGTAGGGACCGTGTCTATCTTATTTTTTGTAAAGTGCCAGGTACATCGCTGGCACTATATAAATGCTAATAAATAAATAATAAATAATAATAATTTTTTAAAATGGCACAGTGGACTTTTAAGGTGGATGTTACACGTGCACCAGCAAGAGTGGAGAGAGGGGCCAGAAGCAGTTGCTCCTTGAAATGCTTTAGACTTTTCACTGATGACTCTATGGTGCTGGTGGACCTGTATACGCAGAGACACTACAGGCTTTTTAATTGATGGGTCACAGACACATGGGTGCACATTAGTCTGCATTCTCTGAGACCATGCCATGAGTGGGGGTTCCATGTCTGGTGTGGGCAAACACCTAATAAATGGGTAGGTGGACACCCTCCTGGTGTGGGTTATCATTTTATTTGTTAACACCTTTAATACTGTATCAGGGCATAGTAGCACTGCATGAAAAGTGTAAGCACTCATAGTAATGCGAGGATCATTTATTATTATTATTAACAAACATTTATATAGCGCCAGCAGTGTACATGGCACTTTACAAAGTAATAAAATAGACACGGTCCCTGCCCCTAGGGCTTACAATCTGAGCGACAGGAGCTGGGGGAGAGACTTAGGAAGGGGAACAGAGGGAGAGACAAGGGGTCTAACATTCATGAAGATGCGAGGTCTCAAGTGCACGTACTTGGCTTGGTTACGATGAGAATGACAGCAGGCAGGTCCATGTTGCAAGGATAAGGGTAAACCGATCGTAGGTATAGGAATAGTGGCTCAGCAGGATAAAGAGTCAGACAGAGCAGAGCGAAAGAGGTGAGTTTTAAGGAGAGATTTGAAGGTATGAAGGGAGGGGGCAAGGCGGATGTGGACAGGGAGGGAGTTCCAGGCATGGGGGGCAGCAAGTGAGAAGGGACGAAGGCGCTTAGGGGAGCAGGGAAGGCGTGGAAGGGTGAGAGAAGGGACAGAGGAGGAGCGAAGTGCACGGGCTGGAGTATGGAGGGCGATAAGTGCAGAGAGGTAGGGGGGAGCAAGGTTGTGAAGAGCTTTATAGGTGAAGACTAGGAGCTTGTGCAGGATTCGTTCAGGAAGGGGAAGCCAGTGAAGCGAAGAGAGGAGGGGCTGCACATGGTCGAAGCGACTGGCGAGGTAGATGACCCTGGCAGCAGAGTTTTGGACAGAGATGAGGGGAGAAAGGTGAGACCGGGGAAGGCCAGTGAGAAGGAGGTTACAGTAATCGAGGCGAGAGATGACCAGAGCATGAACAAGAGTTTTGGCAGACGAGACAGAGAGAAAAGGGCGAATCTTAGCAATGTTATGGAGGGAGAAGCGACAGGATTTAGCAACAGAGTCAATGTAGGGTTTAAAAGAAAGGGCTGAGTCAAAGATGAAGCCTAGGCTACGGGCTTGGGGGACAGGCAGGATGGTGACTCCATCAATAGTTATTGACAGTGAGGAAGGAGAGGAAGGATGAGGGGGGAAGATAAGGAGTTCAGTTTTAGCCATGTTGAGTTTGAGTTGACGTTGAGACATCCAGGTAGAGATGTCAGAGAGACAGTTGATGAGACGAGCTTGAACAGAGGGAGAGAGAGAGGGAGTAGAGAGATAGAGTTGAGTGTCATCAGCATAGAGGTGGTATTGGAAGCCATGGGAGGCAATGAGTTTGCCTAAGGATGAGGTATAGATCGAGAAGAGGAGAGGGCCAAGAACAGAGCCTTGAGGAACACCAACTGAGAGGGGGAAGGAGGAGGAGGTGGAGTTGGAGAGAGACACATTAAAGGAGCGGTCAGAGAGGTAGGAGGAGAACCAGTTATGGACAGAGCCACAAAAGCCAAGGGAGTGAAGGGAATCCAGCAAGAGTGAGTGGTCAACAGTATCGAAGGCAGCAGAGAGATCAAGGAGGACAAGAATGGAATAGAGACGTTTAGATTTAGCCACCAGAAGATCGTTGGTGATCTTAGCGAGAGCAGTTTCAGTAGAATGAAGGGGGCGGAAGCCAGATTGGAGGGGGTCAAGGGAGGAGTTGGAGGATAGGAAGTCAAGGCAGCGGGAGTAGACAACACGTTCAAGCAGCTTGGAAGCAAAAGGAAGGAGTGAGACAGGACGATAGCTAGAAGGGTCAGAGGGGTCAAGAGTGGACTTTTTGAGAATAGGAGAGACTGTGGCATGTTTGAAGGCAGAAGGGAAAGAGCCAGGGCAGAAGGGAAAGAGCATCAGTTCTGTGCTAAAAGAAATGCAAGCACTTGCTGGATAGCAGATAATGGTTAATAAGCTGCAGCTGAGAAAATCCAAGGCAGCTGGCCCTTTAACTAAGGAAACCCTTGGTCCAGAGAAACTGGTGAAGAAGAAGGACTAGAAAGCTCTCCTGGGGAAAGGAGGCTTTCAGAATACAGGCTGGGTGTGAGATGGAGAAGAGTCCTGAAAAGGACAGCTTTTGGAGAAAGCAGAGAAGAACTGGACACCCAAGTGGGAGGGGCCCTGTATTTTTCTAAGAGACTCTTATATGCTTGGAGGTTTGGGCTGGCTGTAGGGGAGATGGAGGCCAGAACTCGGGCATCTGCAGCACCTACAGAACAAAGACTTTGCTTAGAATTGGAGCTCTGTTTAAATTGGCCTGGAAATTAAGTGCCTTTTTGTATCAGGCACCCCTGAGCTACATTCCCCAACATGCTGTTTGGACATCATCCTTAATGATTACTAGAGCACTGGTACACATACCTATCCCACCCCACCCCTTAAGATAGTTTCCTCCCCCTCACTCACATTTTCATCAGATTCTGGCTATGGACCGATATACTCTTTTCATAGCAGTGTATCATTTACACCTGAGAATTTCAGCCCAATCTCTGTTCATATCCAATCCCAGCACTTTTTCTCCAAACAGGCACAGGGCTAATTAAATCACTAGTTTTAAACCTTCAGAAAGTTTCATTTCAAATGATTCTACAGAAGGAGAAGAGATTCAATTTTTCCATACTAGATAGCCCTCACTTCAAGCAAGATCGAAATCAGGAAATAATCAAGGGACATTGTTCCACATGGTTTTATTTTAACTTCCCATTTAGGAGAATCAGTCATTAACCAACTGGCAGATCTTTCAACAGCTGCTATTTTAAAATTTCTTTGGAACCAATACCAAGAATCCTTTTGAAAACAATCCTCACACCTGTTTTGTTAGCTAAAGTACCAAGCTGAGGCCAATTATTGCTTATGTATTTAGGTATTAAATGCAATAGTTAATCTTAAAACACAATCCTAGAATCATGTTTCCTAAACTCAAAGATATCTCTATATTGTTTGCTTTTACTTTAAGCATCTCAAAGTAAGTGTAACATTTGTAACTTGTGTAATTATCACCAGGGCTATTCCTTTCAAATTGCAGGCAAGTATCTCTGTCCCGTCCTTTTCTTTGCATCTAATTCATTGCTGTCCAACAAGAATTTGCAAGCTGTACTGAGAAATAATGCAGTGTTCGTTTTGTAGTTTAGTGCATGGAGCACATTTGTGCAAAAGCTTTGTAAACTGGGCCTGTGGTCAAAAGGAGCAATTAGCACTTTGTTAATATGCAATGATGGACTAATCAGCAGAGTCCCCAAAAGCAATTGTCTACTCTATTTTGCCCTCGTGTGCAAATTTTCTACAGTACGTACAGCGTAACTGTTTAAAATAGCCCCTCATGGCACAATGCTGTAAACTGGGTTCCCTACGATTAGTACCTACATATCAATTAGAAGGTATATGTTGGAAAAACTTCCATATACTGTTAACTGTTCTGACAGGCTTCACAATGGCTGCATAATGCACTGAAAAGTGTAAGCAAGTGTAACTTCTGTCAGGTCTTTTGAAAAATAATCTTTGTGGTGGGAGAACAATAATCTTTATGAAACTTAGGACAACAACATGATCCACTAAAATAAAACTAAAAGTGCTACTCTGCATTGACACTCAGGAAAAAGGAAAGGTTGAGGTTATGTATGTGATAGCTAAGACTGACCTAATCTCAACTATTTATACTATAGCAATACCTAGCCAAAGTGACATGGTGTTCAGAAAGTGGATGGCCCTTTCTCAAAAATACGTTTCCTGTAAGATGCCCCAAGTTGGCAGTCAGACATTGAGCCATCCAGATCATAAGCGACTTAGCCAGCTATCTGTTTTCTATGATATGGCCCCTCTTTACACACAGCCACACAAACCTTTAATGTATTTATTTATCCTAACAACATCCCCGTGAGGTACAGAAATGCTGTTGTTTCCATTTTAAAGGCAGGGAATGGAAGAATCGACAGACTAAGGCCATATTCCAACAAACAGAAGTAAATTGAAATAATTACTTCACTTTGGTAGGATTCAGACAAACATTTTGATTTAAAAGTAGTTACTCTGATTTAATCAAATACGCAAAGATACTCCACTTCAGTCACAATGAGATGAATGGTCAATTTCCCCCCTACTTGAGATTTAATATTCATTGAACAATGTTTGCCACTCTCACACTGATAAATGTTCATGTGAATAGTTACTTCAACCATGTTCTGATGAACAGTTAACTAGATTTTGTTTACTTCTGTTTAATTCTTGAAACATTCACATGAACAGAGAACTAAACTGAAGCTCTTCTGAATACAAAGAGAAGTATATACTACTGAAAAATCAGGAGTACATACTCGCCTTTGATTTGTATCTCTAAAAGTAGCTGTTTGTGTGATCATTTACCCAGTGGTGGGTTTGGAAACTGGTGGGGCAGTGGGTGGGTGGAACCTGCCGGCCAGCGGGCCTCGGGGCGGAGCCTGGCCTAGGGGCAGAGCCAGAGCCAGTGGCATGGCACAACCCAGCAGCAAGAAGTTCCCAGGGTTAACATTGGATGAACATTACATTAGTTAACGCTGGGAACACTGCTGTGTGGAGCACTGCCACCAGGGGATAGAGAGCCCTCTTATTGGGATCCCATCCACTCTTTCTCCCACCGGGTCCAAATTAACCATAGTAGGTTAAAAAAATAGATCACGTTGCCATCGCCTACCTTTATCCTGAACCCTCGAATCCTCGATTTTCATGGCCTCCTTAGCCACCTGTATACTTCTGAAGGTGTAGGCTTTGGGACAAGCCTTCCTTCTGGCTTGGAGAACTGGGAGGATGGAGTTAGCTCCCTGTCTTGCGACAAGCCAAATCAGAAGAAAATGAAAGGGAAGAGAAGGACAGGACCGAGGAGAAGTAGGAGGGAAAGGGTTTGGTTTTGGAGCATGAGAAGAGGAAGGGGAAGAGATGGGTTCAGTGGGGAACAGGGGAAAGGGGTCTCCTTGTTGTCTGCAGCCTTCTCTTCTGCCATGCTCCTTCCTACTTTCTCCTCTGTTCACAAGGAAAGCACGGTGAAGTGTGGAATCATGGCAGATCTCAGACAAACTGGATAAAAAAAAGAAGCAAATTACTTTAGATGTTTGCATTTTGAATGACATTTTTAATTTTGCTTCTTTGTGGACCTCTCCCCCAAAGAAGAGGTCCAAGACCCTCCCAATCCCCATGCCATCACTTACCATTATCCGGAACCCTCTTCATTTTCATGCTCTCCTTGACTGCCTGTAGTTTTCTAGGGTAGGTTCCCAGTCAGTCAAATGCCTGTCCAAGAAAACAGGCCCTTTTTAAAAAGTCTGACCAGTTGCAGGGCTGCATTGCAAGCAAAACTGGCCCAGTGAAACCAGCATCCCTAATAGCTACACCCTATCCCTGACAGTCAAATGCCTGTCTAAGCAAACAGGTCCTTTTTAAAAAGTCTGACCAGTTGCAGGGCTGCACTGCCAGCAAACCAGGCCCATCCAGACCAGCATCCCTACTAGCTACACCTTATCCCCGACAGCCAAACGCCTGTCCAAGCAAACAGGCCCCTTTTTTAAAAAGTCTGGCCAGTTGCAGGTATGTATAGCAACCAAACACACAAGGCTGAATAAACCAAATTCAAACTATGCATTTCTGTTTCTCCACAAAACCAGCAAGCAAGATTCTCAAAAGCACAGTCACAAGCAGAAAGGCAAGAAACTACTTTCCAGCAGGAGGCAGCAGTGAAACAGCAAAGGAACCATTTTAAGCAAGAGTAGTCATTACCAGTGGACCCACAAATTCACAAAATGGCCTCTCTACTCATGCTTGGGAGGCGAAGGAAAGCAGCAGTGCATCATGTAAGCACAGAGCAAGCAAAACAAACCAGAAATCCTTAGGCCATTGACCCAACAGTATTATGTGAAGTCCTTAGCATTGCACAATCATGAAAACAGTAGCATGGAGTTCTACTTGTCCCAAAACAGAAAACATGCTACACAGAGTTCTGTTGAAATGTAAAAGGTGTCTGAGCTGCTACAACGAACCTTCCTGCAAGGACTACTAATTAGTGAACCAACCTGTGGCATGGCCTTCTCACAGACAAGCCTGCAACATCCCATGCCCAGACTTCAAAAGGGCAGGCCAGGGCCATTTTCAAATGCAGAGACTATTGCATCAAAGATTGGAAACCTTTTCTATCAAAGCCCCTAGACACGCCCTCCCCCCACCCCCCGAACACAGAGACAGCAGACAGTTTAGACTGGAAAACAGCAAAGAAAGGGAACACCACTGACTTCAACAAACCATTTTGTGGGGGCTCCGGCTCCACAAAATGGCCACTGGCTTTTTTGCACATGCTTTGGGCTTGGGAGAGCAGAGGATGGAAACCAACAGTACATCCCTTAGACACAAGACACATCAATCTTAATTCGGAAAATGCAATAGTAGTTTCCAAGTGAGAAAGAAAACCCCAAGTCGTTCACACTAGTAGTAGTATCTATCTCTGCAACAATAGCCTTTACTTTATTAAAGATTATTGCAGTGCAGACATACTACTTCCAGTGTGAACATAGGATATTTTTAGCACTTGGAAACCACTATTGCATTACCTAATGGAAATGGCGGAAAAGTTACTTCTGCTACTACTAGTAGCAGAAGTAGTTGTAGTTTTTAAGTTTATTCCTTCAAGTTAGAGTACACCACACAACAGCAAGTTCAACTTTACTCAATTAAAAATTAAGAATTAATGTCTTGAGGCAGCAGGCAGCACAATCATATTTATTTATTTATCTCAATTTTATCCCGCACCCTCCTGCTCACAGAGAAGCTCGGGGCGGCTTACAACACACACAAACAACAATTACAATTCATAATTGAGTACTGTAATGAACATGGCGGCCTATCTCCTGGTGGGATTGGGCCGCCAGGAGCATATTACACCGGTTCTTCGGTCTCTGCACTGGCTGCCTGTAGTCTTCCAGGACCGATTCAAGGTGTTGGTGCTTACCTATAAAGCCCTAAAAGGCCTTGGTCCAACCTATTTGTGGGACTGCCTCACTCCCCAGGTTCTGGATCGGCCCCTGCGGTCATCAGGGGGTGCTCTCCTGGAGGTCCCCTGAGTCTGCCAGGGGGCCATGATGAAGAGGCCCTTCTCGGTGGCCGCCCCATGGCTGTGGAACTTCCTGCCGATGGAGGCCCGTTTGGCCCTGGATCTCCCTTCGTTTTGATGCTGTTGTAAGATGTGACTGCTTCGCCTGGATTTCAGGGTGGGTGGGTAGGGTGGAGGGAATGGGTTAGGGTAGTGGATTTTTTATACCTCCATGTTGTTGTCTATTTTAAAAGTTCTTTTAATGTTAATGTTTGATGTTGTGCGCCACCCAGAGCTGCCTGTGGCAGGATGGCCGGGTTACAAATTTCTAAATAAATAAATAAAATAAATAAATAATTAAAACATACTATTACTCACAATTTAAAAATTAATTTAAAATATCCTAAAAATACAAAAAATATATTAAAAGGGCAGAACCAATCTGTATGTAATAAGCATATGTGATATCATCCCATAATAATCACTGTTTATTATAACATCCCCCCTCCCAAGACAAGTCCCCCAGTCCCCAGGGTTCCCCAAAAAAGCCAAGGCCAAGCCCCAGTTGGGTCCCCAATGTACTCACCCAGCAGGCCCGAGACCAGACAGGGCAGGCTGAGCTCGGCAGTGTCTCCTCCCCACTGGAGGACAGGATGCTGGGCTTGATGATGGACCCTTGGTCTGACTTGGCACTACCTAACTTCCTTCCTTGAGATGATATTACTAATAAATATAATCTATATTTAATAATATCTATATCTATAAATAAATATAATCTAACAATGAAAAATATTCAGTCTGACCACCAGCTGGCTGGCCAACTGCAAACTCTCTCTCAATTCTCATGAACTGAGAAAGAGATAAAATGGCACCTGAGTCACCTTTGTATATGCTCTGGTCTCTGCAGCAGGCAGCCCCCACCCTCACACCAGATGAAAGAAAAAGCCTGGGCTCAGAGACACTGAATAAAACAGCTCCCTCTGGAACTGTCGCTTTTCCATGGCTAAAGCCCCCTTCATCCACGAACTCTTCCTCTCTCGCCCCTTTCAATTCCTTGCTCTTACAAAAACCTGGATCTCACCCTCCAACTCTGTTACCCCAGCCAATCTATGCTCGGGGTGCCTTTCGTTCTCTCACCGACCCCGCCCTGAGGGCCAGGGGGTTGGCGTGGGTTTCCTCCTTTCCAAGCCCTGTCAATTCCAAACCCTTTCCTCTCCTCCCTCCATCTCCTTCCTTCCCTTTGAGGCCCACTCTGTGCATTTATACTCCCCCCTACACCCTCGTGTTGCTGTCATCTACCGCCTCCCGGGTTCCCTCTCTTCTTTTCTCCCAGACTTTGAATCCTGGCTCACCTTCTTCCTCTCTGATGACACCCCCACTCTCATTCTT
Organism: Sphenodon punctatus; assembly: GCA_003113815.1. NCBI lineage: Eukaryota > Metazoa > Chordata > Lepidosauria > Sphenodontia > Sphenodontidae > Sphenodon > Sphenodon punctatus. The sequence goes on from QEPC01010693.1 coordinate 1,905,666, forward strand.
GGTGATTTCAACATCCATGTCGACACCCATTTCACACCCTCTATCTCCTGCTTTCTCTCCCTGACCTCCTCCTTTGATCTCTGACTCTGGACTGACTCCCCCACCCATACAGATGGCCACTCCCTCGACCTCATCTTCTCATGAAATTGCTCTCTTGCTGATCTCTCCTTTGATCCCTGCCCTAATTCTGATCACTTCCTTGCCTCCTTCAGCCTCTCCCACCAACCCCCTCCTCCTCCCCCTCTCTGCGCCCCTTCCGGATTATGCAGGTCTTTATGCCCATGGAGTTTGCCTCCTCTCTATCCCCCCTCCCCCCCTCTATTTTCTCCTCCTCCCCTGACTCTGCCATCTCCGCTCTCAACACCTCTCTCTCCTCGACCCTTGACTCCCTTGCCCC
>QEPC01010693.1:1922081-1948875 GCA_003113815.1 Sphenodon punctatus
CCCCGCCCCCTCCCAGATTCCCCGCCGGGATCCCCCCGCACGTCTGTTGCGGCGTGCCGGGGTGACCCCGGTGGGGGATGAACAGGGTGATTTCGGTATGGGGCCAATGGGCCCCGTTATGTCTGAAATCACCCATTGACTCTAAGATTGGTGGCAAGCTGAACAAAAATCGCAACCGCAGTGCATTCCTCTCTTTTAGCGAGGTTCAGCATATATTTCAGCTTTTTAGGCTGAAATACTCGTAATACTCTTTTCCACAAAGTAATGGTGAAACCCATACTTCTCTCAGAGCTGTATACAGAGGGCACCTGAAAAGAATATGATCAATTGTTTCCAATTTGGACATATAACAAATACACCTTCGATGGTTATTTGATAGTGCATTATAACGCCCCTGAATCACGGCCGTTTCTACTAACTGGAATCATAGTTTCGTATAGTTTCTACGCAGTTCATGGGAGCTAATTAGGTCTAGATAGCGTTCTAGTCCAAAGGATTCCTTAACCCATCCAAACCAAGGTGCTGCTTTCCAACTTGTCTGTACTGTCAGATTCTCCTGCCTCCCCATATCCAATACCATCTCATTTATCTGTTTTTTTCTGCTGCAATGGGGACATAGTCCATAATGCAGATATAGAAAGCCCTATCTTAGATAGAAAAAGATAAAAGGAACTAAGCCAAGGATATACTAATGGGGCAGTGCTAGTCAGCTTTTCCAAAAGACATAAGTAAGGTAGTGATTTCTTGCCTTGACTTACTATACGTGTCCAGTATTTCAGAAGAGCCAACTTCTTTAAGCAACTGATTGAAAAAAATGCCAGTCTCTGCCCTCACCACAGCCCCAGGAATTTCTTGGGGGACACCTAGCAGTTGTCTGAGGAACTTAGTCTGTATTATCTGGAGGGCCATTAGTTTCTCTTCAGGGATTATTTCTTGGCCATAAGTTATTGCCGCCTGAGTCTTTGATCTATAGATTTGCAGGACCTTAGGCGGTAGTAATGATTACTGAACACTTTGCCATTGAGAAAATCACTCTGGAGGAAGATTTTACTTTCCTTAAGATATGCTGTTCATGTTCTTTCCAAGATCCATTCTTGCTAAACACTATCCCCAAATAGCAGAAAGAATCCACTTGATCTAGCTGGTTACCCTGAATTGACCACTTATATTTCCTTGTTCTTTTCCCCACCATCATTATCTTGGTTTTAATAAAGTTTATTTCCAGTCCACTCTTGACACAATAATTTCAACAAGCATCCAGCAAGGTTTTTAGATATTAAGGGTTTGCGATATTAAAACCGTATCATTGGCATATTAGAGTAGCGGTACTGGATGCATCTTAACCATATGAGAACAGTGATCCTGAGTCTTTAAGAAACCATTTAGGTCACTTATATAAAGATTAAACAATAGTAGGGCTAGCACACAATCCTGACGTACACCCCTATTGACCTTGATGGGATCTGTATGCTTATTATTTGGCGGCACTCAGATCCTCGCTGTATTATCTGAATGCATTTGCATGATTAATGCCAAAAGAATGTCGTTGATGTCCAGCCTAATTCATTTATCCCACAGACCCCTTCGCGGGACTGAGTCAAATGCTTTTTTGAAGTCTACGAAAGCCAAAAAAAGATGGTTGCGGCGGATCAGTACATACTTGTTGATCAAATGCAATAAGGTAAAGCAACTATCCATGACCGAGCTGTGCCCCCGAAAGCCAAATTGCTCCCTTGGGATTAGAACAAAATCTCTGGTCCATGCCTCTAAACGGCTCAAAAGTGTCTTTCCATAGAGCCTGGTAGAGTAATGAGCTTTGTCATTGAGAGCTAGTGTGGTGTAATGGCTACTGTCTCTTATACACATCTAGATGTGTATAAGAGACAGGTCTTAGCACCTCCTTAATCCCACTGGAGAAAGAGCTGGCTGACACCCTGTCCTGGCTGCTGTTATTTGTTTATTCATTGTTGGGGGATGGAGATGAGACACCGGTTTTTGCTTTAACAAGCTTGGGATAAGCAGTGCTATCAAAGAACAAAGGATGTTTTTAGGTGGACAGCTGCTGTTCGTCTGTCTGCTGCTGCCTGTGCCAGCTCGCTTCACCCCTGGGTTGGCCTATCCATGTAAAGAGTGGATGACAGATGTGCAAACCAGAGCAGGCTGTGCCTGCTGCAGGGCAACCACAGCAGTGGTGCTCCAGAACATGCAATGGCCGAAAGTGGAGCTGCTGTCCATCCGTTGGGCAGCTACCTGTCCAGCCAGCTGTTGCCCCAGTCAGCTCAGCACCATGGAGTTGCGACCGTCAGTCTAGAGCACTGGATGAGCAGCTGCAACTCTATGGTGCAAGGGGGTGGGCGGCCCGCAGCCCAAGGAAATTGCCTGTCTGTATAAAGTGGACCCAGGTGGGACTGGAAGCAGGCAGACCAGGTGGGACTGGAAGCAGGCTACTGCAGGGGTGCACCCTCAGAGCAGCTTTCGGGGCAGGCAGTCTCCTCGTCCATTTGTTTGCACCCGTTGAAAGGTAACACCCAAGCAGCAGGGAGCTGTGTGCCTGGGATCAAGATGAAAATTAAAATTAAAATGAAAAGGTAGGAGGGGTGTGAGTGTGTTTGTAAGAGATTATTCTTTTAGCGTGCTGAAAGGGACTGTTTCCACTTCTAGTCTAGCAGCTGGGTATATTCCTGTTGGATTTTTAATGTACCTTAAATCTGTCTTCTAGATGTTGTTAAGTAACTTTATATCTTGTAAAAACTACTGGTCACATGATCCAAATTCTGTTCAATTTCCCGTGATGCTGCCATCTTGTTTTTCTATATTTTTCTGTTGTTAATCATTTGGAAAAGCCTCTCTAGCTAAGTGAGTTGTCATTTTATGTTTTCAGGTATGACAAATGCAAAGGAAATGCACATGTTTGAGCATTCTGAATTTTTAAATAGGCTGAATTTTAACTTGAGCCATTAGTCCCACGCATACAAACATATGTGTGCAAAGAACCTCACACAGACATCCTTTTTTCCCAGTACATCCTGAGAGTTAGTCAGTGAGCTACTACAAATTTTCATAAACACATGCCAATTTATGTAAACTGTGGGATATGAAATATATCTATTTCTCTCCATCAAACGTTGGAGGGTATGTATAGCTTTTCTGTCACTGGCAATCTTTAAGACTAGACACCCTTTAAAAGAAATGCTTTAACCAAATACGAGGTAGTAGTAACTGGAGAAAATACAATTAGCTCATGCTACACAGGAGCTGAAAAAACTAATGATCTCAAAAGTTTCCACTTGACTTTACAATCTATGACATCTCTTTTATGATATTTCAACAGAGAAAAAAAGACCAAAGGACCCAGAAGCAAAATGACATGGGGTATTCCCTCTTCCATCAAAAGAGAACTACACTTTCTCCTGCAGCTAGCAAAGCCAAAAGAACAATGGAGAATGTGTAATCTTGTAAGACTTGGTTTATCCTTGCATTTTCCTTACAATTTTCTTCAGGTGTTCCCTTGCACAGGCAGTTTTGTGACATGCTACTTGCCAGTCCATTTAAACAGTGCTTCTCTGTTCATAACTTTGAAGTATAAAAACCCCCACACTTATTGGAGACTTAATTATCTTATTCATTTTCTTGATAGGATTAAAATTTTAAATCTTATCTCACTCACAGTCCATTCCAGTTGCATCAAAGATGTGGAATATCACAAACTGGCACAAAGATATTTTTTTTGAGTTTTTACATCAGTCATTCTCAAAGGCTTCAATAGGCTTGTGCTGGTGCAGTGCTTCAAGGAGCAGAGCCAAAGAGTCTAATCAAATCTGTCACTATTATAAAACCAACATGGCCAACAAGTGTTCTGTGGAACTGCAACCTGCCAGATTTAGCTACTCATGCCATAAAAGCACTTGTTAATCTGTATTTTGTATTGATCCCAACTTGGCTTTTCTATACAATCACTTCTGAAACTGTACTACATCAATACTTCAGTCAAAAAGGTTATGTTGCATGTGTTGGTCATGTACAATTTACAGGTGTGTTGAAACGAAAATAATTGGGTTGTTTTAAAGTTTATTGCTGAACATGCTGTTGAATGCACTTCAAGATGTCCAGTAACGGCAGCTTTCACAGTGCTCAGGTAAGTATAAAGAGAGGAAATTGATGAAGATTTAGAGCACAGCTTTTGAAATTTTATTTTTATGTGTAGGCTCTATCCTTTATGTAGAAATATAGAAGGGTGCACCCTTTTGGTGACTGGTTTTTATTAAAATGTTGATATGAAAAATAATATTACAAAATATCAATTTTCCCCCCATTTGAGCAGGGATTTCTTATAAACCCATCCAACCCTAACAATGAAATCAGCACCTCTCTGACACAATGACAAAACATGGTAGGAGGTTGAAAGTACAGCTTTCACTGTCTCTCCTGCAGGGCTATGCATTATTCTTTCTCTTCTTTCACATACGGAACAGCACTCTTGCTCTACATAGGCATGACTCATCACTTCAAGACAATATGGAAGTCATCTTGAAAGGAACCTACAGGAGTTACATAACCAACTCCCATTGAATTTCAAATAAGAATTAACTTACCTTCTTTAGGTTCCTCTAAAAATCCCACTCTCATTCCCAAATCCTATAGTCCTTCCTTAGCCATTTTTTGTAACCGACCTTATTAAGAGTTCTACCCAAGTAAGTGCTGCAGAGGTTTCATCTTTGGAGCGTCAGACTTAAAGTCGAAGTTTATCAGACCTCTTCAGAGAGTTTGTTTACTACATTCCATTTTCCAAAAAATAACTAAAACAGGATAAAAGATACTACTGCATCTTTAATATGTATGTTATCTCAGAAAGTGTGCTGGGATGTGAGGACCAAGGCAACATTTAAAAAGCTAAAGGTTTTGTATCTGTCAAGTGCCTATGAAATAAAGCACTAAACCTGCTTTCCCCCCTTCAGCTGTGGTGCAACACCTGCCATTAGCTGTGGTGTTTCCTATTTTCATATTGTCGGACAGTAGCAGTTGGACTGAGCCAGAGCCAGTGAAGCTGAGAGGCAGACTTCCTGCTTCCACAAAGCTGAATTTAATAAGATGAGAACAGTATGCCAAGATGGTGAGCTCCCTCCCTAGCACTTATCATGACACTAGTTACTCAGCAGGACCCTTATTGCAGCAGTAATCTGGGTGAGCCTGGCAGAGCGTCCTGCTTACAAGTTCAATATAATAGAACAGAAGGGTACTGGGGGCCTGGCAGAAAAGCTTAGCAAACTTAAAGCCTATTACTCCATGCTTGAGAAAAAATGGCTCACAAAATATTATATGCGGAAAAAAAATCTGGGCATGCCAAGTGCTGTGACATGCTAAGCCCTGTCCATAATAGTGCATTCATTAGCCCATAGACACCAGCAGCATGAATTTAAACATCTGTAAATGCTGACAGAAATGTATATGTAAATTTGCTCTGCTCTTCAGCTCTCTTTGAATTTAAGTGAGACAGTGTAATTTATAGGTAGGTAAATGAAAATATTTTTCAACTATATTTTTAGTGCTACAAGGATGCTGAGATGTTGGGAAAGCTTATGTTTTTCCCCTTGTGTTTTTGAATATTATAAAAATAGCTAGGTAGTTTTTGAATATTATAAAAATAGCTAACTAGACAGACTGTTGTAATTACTGTTGTAATTTTAGGCTCGGTGTAATGGGGTTGATAAAATGTATTTTATTTTTGTTTGTATCTACGGGTGATCCCCTTGGACAGATATGATTGGTGATAATATTTTGGGTGGTATGACCAATCTGTCAGTTTTTGCATTTTAAGGGGTCAAGTCTTGCCACCATAAACCCCGGGGAGGGTTAGGCAATTTTTAAATTTTGTTTATAGTATAGTTTATTCAAATGTTGTGTTCTGTTTATTATTGCTTCATATCTTTGTATTGAATTTGTTACGGCTACAGCCAAACAATAAATCAATTAATTATTAATTATGATTATTATTATTATTACTTTAAAAATTAAAAAATAATAATTTGAAGAATTGGCGTAGCTGCCTGTACCTCACCTGTACATCTAGTCTCTGCAATTTAGGGGGCTTGCAGCAGGAAATCCAGAACAGATACAACTGTGAATTAGTAAGGCTTTACCTAAAAGAATTTAATAACAAAGTGAGGCAAGATTTAATCTGGATATTTCTACACTGACGCTATAATTTGGAGTGCCCTTAGAACTGGACTTGTGGTGAATCATTTTAAAAAACAAACTTGACTGAAAAACATAAAAAATTGTATCTCCTCCCATTCCCTCCTACATCTACTTCGTGCAGGAATTGTTTTCAATATGGATGCCGTGGGTTCATTGATTTTAAAACGGCTGTTATCCTTAAATAAGCTCTGACTTTGTCCAGTTGTTGTGAAGGGACTTTTTTTTTTTGTTGAGCATTTTTAGCTAAAAGACTTTACTATCTGCTCAACAGGCAACAAGGTTAGTTCTCCTTGGAGATGATCCTCAATTGCTAGATCAACTAGCAGGAAATATGGGAGAAACAAGGTAGGTGTCGGTCTTCCCTATTTCACTGAACTTAAAGCCTATTACTCCATACTTGAGAAAAAATGGCTCACAAAATATTATATGTCGAGTAAAAACCTGGACATGCCAAGTGCTGTGACACTACAGTTGTGATGCATATAAACATCACCTGGATTGATTCCAGAGTCAGCTTCTGAGTGTATGGTTCTTTGCCAAAGTTTGATTAGGATCCCCTTCTGTTAATCAATAGCATTTCAAACAATTTCAAAAAGAGCGATGGAAGCACAAACATTAACTCACCAATCTCTCATCTCCATGGATATGGCTAGATATTTTACATACCTGTTTGTTTGTTTATTTGTTTTTTATTTTTTACAAAAGCCTTTCTCTGTAAATAAATATATCTTTCAAAGCTCAGCCCACAAAACAAAGCTGGACAAAGTGGTAGCTGTGACCCAGAAAAACAAAGGAAATGCAGTTTAAACAACCATAGACTAAAATCTGTGAACGGAAGACAGTTGAAAGCTGGTGGTGAGGTTAATCTTTAATTGTGCATTTCTGGCTTTTATGAGTTTGTTTCACAATCACAAGGTTCTTCAAGTGTAGAGTGCCAAATTCTAAACCAATGTAAATTGACACCCAATCCCAGTCCAATTCCATTGACTTCAGTGGGGCTGCAATGACTGCAAGCCCAGTACAGAGTTTACCTCATACTTTTTTACTTGGGTCAATCTTATTGTTTTGTTTTTCAGATTTGTAGAAAACTGGATTAACAGGTACAGAGCTGCAATACTTTGTAATGTCTTCAAAGAAATGTCTGTTCTAGTTAGTATTATTTCTGCTGGGCAAAGGGTATGCATGGTGCTTTACAGACAAAGGACACACATTCTTGTGAGGGTTGGGGTATTTTTTTGCTAAAACATTTAAGTTTTGAAACAATTTCATGTTTTCATTGAAAAATTGCAAAAAGTTTGCACAAAATAAAAGCTTCATAAACATCCAGTCCAAATGTTGGCATTTTTTAAAAACCAATCTGGCCATAACCTGATTTTCCCTACCTCCACCCCTCCCTTTAGTTCTGTTCTAAGTTACTTAACCTGGCAGCATTTCACCTTGCCCTTGACCAGGTGGCGGCTGTGACGAGAGGAGCATTTCGCCAGTTACATCTGATATGTCTCGGACTCTGACCTAGCCACCAGCATCCATGCTTTCATCAACTCAGAATTTAACTACTGCAATGCACTCTACATGGGGCTACCCTTGGTGATCGTCCAGAAATTGCAGCTGGTGCAGAATGCGGTGGCCCACCTCCTTACGGGAACGAGTTACCGGGAGCACATTACACCAGTGCTCCGGTCTCTGCACTGGCTGCCTATATTTTTCCGGGCCCAATTCAAGGTGTTGGTTTTGGCCTATAAAGCCCTTAATGGCCTTGGGCCCCACTTATCTGTGGGACCACCTCACCGCCCAGGTACTGGATTGGCCCCTGCAGTCATCTGGGAGCATCCCTCCTCAGGGTTCCTCAAGTTTCTCAGGTGGCCACGATGAGGAGGGCATTCTCAGTGGCCACACCGAGCTGTGGAACTCCCTCCCAACGGAGGTCCGCATGGCACCAGAACCTTCCCTCTTTCCGGAGACAATGTAAGACCTGGCTGTTCCACCAGGCCTTTGGCGAGGGAGACTGGGAAGGGAGGTGAGAGGGTCTTAACTCCATCGTGATGTATTTTATTTGTAATTTTATATTGTTTGTTATATTTTGTTTTTATTTATGCTGTTTTATATTTGTATGTCTTTATTATGTTGTACACTGCCCTGAGCTGCAGCAGCAGAAGAGGGTGGCCTAGAAATGGAAGTAAATAAATAAATAAACAAACACCATGCACCTCTAAGTCCTCCAGCTTCCCTATTGGCCACTCAGGGTATATGAGGGGGATCATCAACGGGAAGGGGAAGTTGTCCAAGCAACACAACCTCTACCTGGACCTTGGTGAGTGCTTCCAGCCTAGACCCTGATCTCCTGCTGGTTTCTGATACAGCTCTATCTATCTACTGATACCCATCTACTGATTCCTACAGGGCCAGCCTTAGAATTTGCAGGGCTCAGAGCAAAAATAAGATGTGGATTCCTGACTCAGTTGTGGTTTTAGTCTTTCATTCTCAGGTCCTGTTCTCCAATCACAACTCTGACTTACCCATCAGTCCTTTTAAGACCCAAACCTCCAGGCATTAACCACTCTTTGGTCAGCTAAATGTGGAACATCATTGCTAACAGACAGGTTTTTCCTTGTTCTGGAGAACTGCACTGCAGATTTGAAGGCAGAATGAAAGCTTTAACCTGGTTAGCCAAAACTAATCAAAACCTGAAAGCAAATTTGGCATAATTAGAGAAGAAGGATATTATCAGAAGAAGAGAAAGCTATAGTGCAATACTTAGTTTATTCCAGAAACTAGAAAGTAGTCGGTGCTATTGGTCAAGAATGAGGAAAGACACAATGTTAATATAAACACTATGACATATGAGACAAGGAATAGCTAAAAATGCTAACTGAGTGCCCTCATATCACATAGTGGCAAGACTAATGACATTGGAGCAAGGGCGCAGTTATAATAGGAGCAGGCAGTGCAGGTCCACCAGGGTCCACAAACCTGGGGGCCCATACTCCATGGTGCTAGAAGCAATGACACTACTCTTGACATCTTTTAAAATGGTCCTCAATAACCAGTGCCAATATCCATCTAGTGTTAGTGTTTCTCAGTCAACATGCTACCATAGTAGGCTCCTTCTAGTTCTTCTCACCCAGGCACACTGTTGGTCCTGCACAAACAATTCCTTTATGAATAGAAGGTTTCAGAAACCTTTCAAAAATAATGTTACTTTAATGGACTTGTGGCGCACTGGGTTAAGTATTCTCTCAAGTTTAGGTTTGCCATGCAAACTTAATCCTTTCTGCTGGTGTTGTTTTGTAAGCCAATGGGAAATAGGGGGCCCCGCCACAATTACAGTCTTAGAAGAGCAAGGTAGTCTGGTTCTCCCCAAATAAACCTCGTAGGGGTATTTTATGTATTTCTATATTTAATTTACCTCTTTATTTATTTTGATTTTTATCCGCTCCTACCCCCTAAAGCTTAGGGTGACTTACAACATAAAAAGATAAGATACAAAATAAATTCCATAAAAGTATGAATTATACCCACCACCACACCACCTCCAGGATCTACCCCTGCCCATTAAATGCCCGGTAGAATAAATAGGTCGTACAGTGCCTCCGGAAGATGCTCAAACTAGGGTTTAGGCAAACCTCCAGGGGAATGGAGTTCCAAGGCTGGGGAGCAACCACCAAGAACACCTCTCTCCATGCCCAGGTTGTATGGACTGAGGCCAATGATGGAACTTGCACGAGGACACCCTTGACTGATCTTAGGGACCATAGAAGGTCATAAGAAGGAAGGCAGTCCTGTAGATAGATAGGATCCAGCCTGTTTGGGGGCTTTATAGGTCAAAACCAGCACACCAAGACCCTTTTTACTTTAGATGCACCCACTCATACCCATGCATGTCCATTGCATGGGCATGAGTGGGTGCCACCCGTGTGACTGCCATGGTAGGTGGGTGGGCATGCGTGTTCCCTTAAAAGATGCATGCATACCCACCTGCACCCATCTCCCCTTAATGGAGAAATTGGCTAAAACACTGATTGCTCCATGATTGGGAATGAAGGGGAGAATGGGTGTGCACCCATGTACACCACCACCCATGCTGCCATGTGCACACCCATCCCCCCCCCAGCCCATTTTAAAAGGGCCTGAATTGTAGGGATGTATGAACAGACCAGAGTTCGGATGTTCAGACATTCAGATGTTTGGACTAAAAACTTAGTTCGGGTTCATGGGTTTGGTCCCACGGAGTTCGGAACCCCCCCCCCAAAACGTTTGGAAAGTTTGGCTATGGCAGAGGCTTGGGGTGCTCCAGGGATGCCCATAGGGGCATGGCAGACTATCGGAGATGCAGCAGCAGCAGCGACTGGGAAGGCTTGGGACTTGGCACCCTGGGTTGTCTGGGCAGGCAGGCTCAGAGCTTGGCCACCGGGAGTGCCCGTAGGGGCATGGCTGTCTGTCTGAGACTCAGCAGCGGCAGCAGCAGCAGAGGCCAGGCATTGCAGGCTGCCAGGCTTTGGTGGAGCAGCGGTAGAGGCCCAGCCAGGACTTGGTGGCTCGCACCCCTACTTGACTGGGTGTTGCAGACTGGCATCGTACTTGACCAATCTCAAGAAGCTCTACTGCAAATTGGTTATGCCTTGCCTGGTGGTGAATCTCAGGACACCCAGCCCCTGCCCAACGGCACACTCATCTGAACTATGCCCATCTACAAGAGGGAGGAGCAAATGGCTGACGTGCAGTACCAGCAGCAGCAGCAGACATTGGATTGCCAGGGCACAGTACCTGTGGCTGGCATCCCTACTTGGCCGGGCATTACAGGCTGGCAGGCATTGGTGGAACAGTGGCAGAGGCCCAGCCAGAGCTTGGCGACTGGCACCCCTACTTGGCCGGGCATTGCAGGCTGGCATTGGCGGAGCATTGGAAGACAGTGAAGTGGAATGACAGCCCCCCCTGTCTGGAACATAGGCCCTAGAACCCTGATGGTGGGTCCTGGAGCTGGAGTGGCTGGCTGTTTCTTGATGCGGTGGAATGACGGCTCCCTGTGAGCGGAATGATGGCCCCAGAACGCTGACAGTGGGTCCTGGGACTAGAGTGGCAGCTTCTGGATAATGTGGATGGACAGCCCTCCTTGCCTGGAATGTAGGCCCCAGAACCCTGACGGTGGGTCCTGGGACTGGAGTGGCAGCTCCTGGATGAAGTGGAATGACAGCCCTCCTTGCCTGGAATGTAGGCCCCAGAACCCTGACGGTGGGTCCTGGGACTGGAGTGGCAGCTCCTGGATGAAGTGGAATGACAGCCCTCCTTGCCTGGAATAGTGGCCCCAGAACCCTGATGGTGGGTCCTGGGACTGGAGTGGCAGCTTCTGGATAATGTGGATGGACAGCCCTCCTTGCCTGGAATGTAGGCCCCAGAACCCTGACGGTGGGTCCTGGGACTGGAGTGGCAGCTTCTGGATAATGTGGATGGACAGCCCTCCTTGCCTGGAATGTAGGCCCCAGAACCCTGATGGTGGGACCTAGGGCTGGAGTGGCTGCTTCTTGATGTCGGGTATAACACCTAAATCTATCTAATCTAATCTAATCTAAATAAATGAAACTATGGAGGTAAATGTGTGGAAATGGGTGAAATAGGAGGAGGATGGCAATGGATTGGGAACACAAAGTGCTAGGAGAGGGAGAGTTCTGAAAACACCTGCTGACAGGATCAGTGGCTGAATCAGAAGGAATTGGAAGGGGGGGAGGGTAATTACTTCTGTTACTTGCTGTGCCCGCCTTACCACAAGTCCCATTGGCTCCGTGCAGCCTAGCCCCATGCCAATCGCAGACTGCAAAGCCAGTGGTCTGAGGAAAAGAGGGATGGTGATTGGGCAGGCTGGCTGCTAGTCCAGTCTCTCCATCCCTGGGGTCAGGAAGTCTGCTCCTCAGCTGCCCCCCTCCCCGGACCTGCCAGCCAGGTTTTTCCCACCCAAACACGCCCGAACTCATCTGAATGTGGCCGAACTGTTAGGGGTTTTGGCGTTTGGTTCGGACGTTCGGTTCGGGCATCTGAACTGGCGGAGTTTGGGCCAAACTCCGAACGGTGTTCACACATCCCTACTGAATTGTGTCTGGAATGCTATTCGCAGGCAGTGCAGTCTCTGAAGCACGGGTGTTATGTGCTCCCGTCGACCAACCCCCGTCAAAAGGCAGGCCGCCACATTCTATAGAAGCTGCAGCCCCCGAACAGTCTTCAAGGGCAGCCCTACATAAAGCACATTGCAATAGTCTAACTTCGAGGTAAGGAAGGCATGGATGATGGAGGCCAGATCCCTACCTGAGAAAAAGGGATGCAGCCTCTCACCAGATGGAGTTGGCAGAAGCCACTCCTGGCCACAGCCGCAACCTGATGCTCCAGATGCACCTCAGGATTGAGAAAGCACCCCAAAGCTGTAAACCTGAGTAACCAGGGGAGGCTGCACCCCATTATTTAAGAGCTGGACCTATTCATGATTTCTGTTAAATAATCCATATGGTTATCTCCATTACTTACTAAGTTTTTTTATTGGACTAATGAAGAGAAATTCATCTGCTTGTTGTCAAATAATTCTGCATAAGTCCTTTACTCTATGGGCATGTTTGCCTTCCCAGCACAAAGATAAGGAAAAACGTGGTTAAATGAGATTTATATATTTTAATTTATGTACTTTAAAATTTGGTGTTTGATATAAACTGTAAATAAACTTGAAACTGTAAATGTATTTATAGAATGGCTTGGACAGCCCCTGAAAGGGAGTCAAGTGTTTAAAAGCTGTGTCTAGTCATGAGCTGGGTTAAATTCAGTTCTGCAACTACATTTGTTCCACCAGGCTTTTACTTTCTCCCTGGGTCTGATTTTCTTCTTACTAACACCAATTTAACTTTCCTGACTTAATGGAGTTACTGCTGCTTTACAGCGTGAAAGTAAAACATGTCCATATTTTTCTTTTTAAAGAACTTGTCTTTAAATTTATTTGGCTTTGAAATGATCTGTGTAATCATATTTTTACTGTAGTTTTTTTTTTCTTTCCTTTGGAGGGTTTGAATAGGATTATAGAGGAGGATCCTGGAATAGGCTTGGCAGCTAGAAGTCTTTGGCATGCCTATAAAATCAATATTAAAATCAAGAATCTAGTCTAAGTCAGCAGTTCAAATAAATATTTGCTCTCTTTGCGTAAACTGGATAAAGTGATGGTCACCTATCAAACCAAAGTTCTGTTGAGTAGCAGTAATAATACGCAACATTTTGTTAGGAGGCGCAGTGGGGGGCGGAGTGACTCCGGCTCTTTCCTCGGCAGCTTCTACGGGGATGGGATGGGAGGAGGCGGGGAGGTGTGACGGCCCAGTCCCCGGGGACTTTCTCAGGGCCACACACACCCCTGACGTGGCGGGACGGTCGAAGGAGGTTGGGGGCGGAGACACAGCAGCAGCAGAGGAAAGCATGCGGACGGCGCTGCGCAGGCGCAGGGGGGTGTTGGCTCAGGGAGAGCCCTGGTGCTCAGAGCACCTGTGTGCAACAGCAGGAAGGGGCAAGAACACTAAAAAGCCCAGCAGAAAAGCCACCGATGATCAGTGATCTGAGCTCGAGACGGGCCTACTGACTTGCGGTACTATACAAGTGTGGAAGTGTTGTGGTGTTTTGGATGATATTGGTGCGAGTGTATGTGTGTGTGTTAGTGTGTGTGACTGGATCCCTTGTGGAGCATGTGACTGATAGAGTATGCTGCCCTCCCCCCCCCGTTCATCTTAACCCCTTCCTCTTGTCCTTGGTGGCACTGTCCCTTTCCCCTCCAGTGTGTATGGGCCTTCCCTCCTCTCACCAACCCCGAGTCTCTCCCCCCATTCTTCCCTACACGGTCTACCTGCCCCTGATGTCCTTTCCCTGAGAGTTGAGGTGTGTGGCAAAGGCCCAGCATATCGAGTGCTCAGTCCAGTGATGTTCTTGCCTGCCTTTCTTGGAAGGGCTTAGGGCTATATAAGATCCTGAGGACATCACCGTTTCTACAGTTGAGCATCCGTGCTGGGCTGCGTCCTAGTGGTGATTCCCCTTCCTTTCCCTACCTCAGACCTAACACATTTATAAAGGTAGAGCCAACATCCAGTGAAGTCAATGGGAGTCTTCACTAAGGCTTTAGAGAGACATGCATCAGGCCCATCTAGCTTTTTATATTGCTGTACAAAAACTAGTAAATAAAAAAACAGAGATAAAACAAGCAACAGAAACCCTATTGGCAGTATCAGCCAAAATAAAGAATAGGTAACTTCTAAAGTTGAATTTGAGTGTAAAAGAAAAGGAGATTGGTACACTCTCTACTAAGCACATCAACTGTTCAAACCCGTATGTTGGGGAAAGCTGCCACTTTTGCAGCACAATAATCACAGAAGATTTCCAAAAGGTTGAAGTTCCACTCATTACTGAAAGTGGGTGAAAACAAATGAGACAGGGATGTGCTCGATCCCCTGGCCGCTCCCTGGGGAGGGCCCAACAGTTGTCACTCCTTGGGCCTGGGGGAGGGCAGTTTAAGTGATCAACCACCCGCCCTCAAGAATCTGGGCATGGACGGACTTGCCATAACTAGTCCATCCATGCCATGGGGCCAGCTCAGAAGCTGTCCACATGAGACAGGACTCCCAGACCCCTGCTGCCCAACAGGATCAGGCCCCCAGAAGGAGCTTCCATCAAACAGCTGAATGGGGGTGGGGTCAGAGGAGCGCCATCAACCAGCTGATTGGAGGGGAGGGGCCTGGAGAAGCGCCCTTACCTGACCTGAGCCAGGTGAGTATGCTCCTCCAGACTCTCCCGATCAACTGTTTGGGGGCCAGGGTCAGCACGCTCCTCTAGGCCTGATCCTTGGACCTCACCTCACAGCCGGGTTCAGCATGTCCTAACAGACGGGAGGGTGCATGTTAGACCAGCTGGGCAAGCCTTAGGCTGGGTTGCGTCACTGACCTTCTCCAGAGAACACATCCTGCAGCAGACAGTTTATTTTATTTCTTTATTTAAATTTGTATCCTACCCTTCCCTAAAAGGCTCAGGGTGACTAACAACAACTAACAATGAGCTGTTCTGTAAGCAGGAGGGGGTAGAAGAACAGGAAATAAAATAAATAAATAAATATAAAAGCATAAAAATAATCAAATACACCCCCCCAAAAAACAACCATCCCACAGCCCCCCACAAAACCACCAAATACCACCTCCCCCTGTCCTATTCCAGCCTCCCTCCCAACCCTACCCAACTCACCCACCAAACCCCCTATCCCTGCCCGCCAAATGCCTTTACAAAGAGAAAGGTCTTACACCGCTTCCGGAGGATGCTCAAGCACAGGCTCAAACTAATCTCTGCGGGAAAAGAGTTCCATAGCAATGGGGCAGCAACCAAGAATGCCCACCTGCGAGCCCTCATCATATGAACAAGACTAACCAATGGTACCCACAGGGAGGTATTCCCACCTGATCCCAGGGGCCGCAGTGGGGCATGGAAGGACAGGTGGTCTCTCATATATGTGGGGTCCCTCAATTGCCCACCTGAGTTCATGGGCGACTAGTAACTGCCAATAGTAGGGGTGCACAGGAATGGGGGCTCGGCAGTGGGTTGTATAGGGTTCTATAGGACTTCCAACAATTGGGGAGGAGCACTTCCCCCCCTCTGCTTCCTCATGAGCTACCTATGACTGAGTTGGAAGTGGGTGAACATCTGGTGGCAACTGAACTGATGAGCAAGTAACTCGCAGGCTACTGTCTTGTTTGTTTTCACACAGTGTTTTTAAACCAAAATAAAATTGTGAAATAAAAAAACCCGACAGCTATTAAAAGAGTATTTTTCCTTCCCAGATCGTGTAGGAACTCAATGCCAGTCACCAACAAACAAGTTGGTAGCTGGTTCTTTGGATGATATGAAGTGTTAACCATATGGTTCTCACAAAAGAAAACATTTATTTGGTATTTCCTCAAGTGTCTAGGTTAATATTGTATTTAAGCAGGAAGAAATTAAAATTCACATTTCAGGCTTCTGGTACACCTTTTTCTTAGACATTCATCCTGGTACTGACCATGTGTACATGTTTGCTAAATTAAATGAAAAGGTTTAGATTAAATTTGTCTAAATCAATTTACATAAGGTTTTGTGAAATTTAGGCCATTTTCCCATGGCCCTGCAGAATGGGGGGGGGGGGGGGGTAGTCTGTGGTCACGCAGACCACAGTAGTGGGTGGGTGTGGCATACATATGGCCGCACATACATCCCTACGCACCTCAAACTCATCAACACGTACAGAGCAACCTTTATTTTCCCCTGTTGCTCTGTGCATGTTGATGAGTGGGGGGTGCATGGGGATGCGTGTTAGGTGGGAGCATGCACGCATCTCCACTCACCACACGTGCCCATGCTGCGCCCTTCACACAGGGCTCATGAGTGGGAGAACCCCGTGTAAAAAGGGCCTTTGAAGAGCTGCCATGACAAAAGACAAGTGGAATGTTCAATTTGATTAAGGCTGTACTGAAGAGTACTTTAGAGTACTAGGGTTGAATACTGAAGTTCCAAATAATTGGCCCAAGTACTTGGTGGCCCTTAAGTGCTGTTTCTGACATTTCGGAATTCAGACTTGAAATTCTGGACCTCAGAAAACTTTGAAAACTTCGGAAAGTTGTTGCAAAGTTCTTGAACCCTCAGCCAAAGCACTATCCAGAAAAACAGGCTAGCAAGAGTGGGACAAGAGCTCCAGAAGACAACACCACAAAAGTGCAAACTGCGTGAAGAAATAATTTTTTTTAAAAAACCCAACAGTAGTGTACCCACAGCATGGCCCACCATCAGCAGTGAGTGCCCCCACTTTATCATTATGCCAACCAAGTAGTGCACAAAAATGCAGGCTAGCAAGGGACATTCACTCAAGAAGAATACAACAACCCCGCAAAACAGTCTGCAACTGCATGGAGAAATAAATCCCACCAAAAGCCAACAGGTCCAGGCCCCAGCAGTCACAAAATTAAGAAACCGGACATTCACACACCCATCCAAGGGGCACCCTCTTGGCATGGCATTGGTACTGTGGCACTGGTAACTTGAACAGACCATGCAAAGGAAAGTGGAGCCAGGCAGAGAGATCTCTCTGGCCTCATGGTGCCAAGTGTCAACCAAGCAGCAGGCAGAACTAGAAGGAATGTGGCACCCATATTTTTTTTTTTAATGGCATGATAAAGGTAAATGTAAGCTCCATCCCCCAGCATTGGCCCTATGGACAGGACAGGACAGGACAGGACAGGCACTCCTCCCCCTTACAGCCAATTACTTACAGATCCAGCAGCACTGTAGCACACAGCCAAATTCACCAAAGAGAACAGACAAAATGGCTGCAGTCACTTTTATTTTGTCCTGCCAGCCAATCAACATCTTGCCATCTGGCTTGGTCAGCAATCCAAACTTGCCATCTGGCTTACCATCACTCAATTGTCCCCTCCCATACTCTCCTCCTACCAAATATGGCACTAAGTTTAATTTCCAGAAGAAGCTCAACTGTCCAACAGCCCCCCCGTGTGCAGCGGTTTCCGAAGTTTCCCAAATAATGGCCTTGGTTCTCAGAACTTCGGAATTTGGACTTTCCGAACTGAATACCACAAAATTCAGCTATTTTCGAAGTTTTACGAAGACTTCGTTTCAGCCCTAAGTTTTATACAATGTTACCTACAGCATAAATTCTGGCATTGGTCTTTTCTCTTTTTCCTTCCTCTGCATCAAGAACTTCATTGGTGTCATCAGCGGAAACAAGACACTTCTGAATGAATTGCATTTTTCATGAAATGACTACCAACTACATTAGTAAAGGCTACAGCAGTGCTGTTGCTGTCTTGTACCATCTCTTTTAGGATATTTTTAAATGAGCACCACGGGACGGTGGTGGTGGTCCATGGCATGCCTCCGAAGCATCCACGCAGCTGCCAGCATGACTGCCCCATCCATGGAGGCAGCCACCCTGACCCTCAGGGACACACCGGATTTTTCAGGAGGGCTCTGTGCAGGACCATGAGTGGCTGCTGCATATGTCATGAGAGCACACTTCCCCACTCACCACCATCACACGAGCAGTTGGATGCATGGACAGTGGAGGGCCATGCATAGATGCAGCTTGTTTAAAAACACCCTTAAGCACATAACTGAAAAGTTTGCTATTACTAATTTTGGCTTCAGCAGTGAAAAGGATTTGGTGGCTCTGCTATTAATTCTTCTTGTTTTATATGCCAGAACCATTTATTCTATAACTACATAATTCAGATACAGAACTGTGTGTACCTCAACATGCTGGGAACGGAAATCACTCTGGAACGTTCAATTTTTTAAAAAGGAAGCATTGCCCTGTTTTATACATATTTGACTTGTAAGCTAGTGCCAGGCAATTATCCCAGAACAAGACACTGCTTTTTAGTACAGCTGTAGACTCTAGTTTGGGGTGTGTGTCAAAAATTAACAGTGTTTCCATTAGCTCTGTTTCATTCCGTCTTACTGAGCCATTGGGATTGCTTACAGAGGATATCATCATCAATAATTACGTTTTCTGGAAGTCTTCAACCAAGAACATGTATTTAACTATTTTGTGATCGCTTCTTTTTCACATTTTGGTTTGAGTCCTTAATACTGTTCAATTTGCACCCAAAACAAGATTCAGGCACAGTGCTACATCTTGCCACTTCACTATATCAAGGACCAATTCAGTTATGCATACAGTTACACCCCCACCCCCAATTGCCTGTGTGGATTAGCCAGCCAGCCACAAAGTTCCACACCACAGTCCCTTGAGCTACTCTCTCTCTACCTTTCCTCGACCTCCTGCATTTTGCCTCAGCATCAAGCTTCCCTTGGTTAAGGCCTCTAGCTTTTTGTCCAGCCTCCTGAGATTTGACTGAACAAACTCAAGCTGTAAAACTACATCTAGAGACAGTGAAAACCATTTAGAGCATTAAGGAAAAGTGATCTGTGTGATAATATATACATGTATAAAATTCTAATTGGTTATTTCCTAATATACAACAAAACTCAGTTGCGGTAAACATTTTTGGTTGTGGAGCAGAAGTTTTTGGCTTAATATTTGTAGTTAGACCTAGACTTATTCTTAATCTTGGCATTTATTGGAATATGAAGAATATTCAGGTGAGATTTATATATTTAGATTTATATCTCCCCTATCCCTCGAGGCTCAGGGCAGCTCTCAATAAATACATAAAAATGCATGTGCAAATATAAAATACATAATTAAAAACCCATATACACGAAAAACACCTCCTCACTCCCCCCCCCCCCCATCTATCCCTGCCCATTAAATGCCTGGCCGAATAAAAAGGCGTGCACTGCCTCAGGTAGACATTCAAACTTGGGCTTAGGCAAACCTCCAGGGGAAGGGAGTTCCAACGCTGTGGAGCAGCCACCGAGAATGTCTCTCTGTGAGTCTGAATCATATGAAACTGGACCGATGATGGAACCTGCAAGAGGGCACTCTCAACAAATCTTAACGGCTGTGAAGGGACATAAGGAGAGAGGTGGTCCTTATGTAGGGCCCAAGTCTCTTACAGCTTTAGAGGTCAATATGAGCATCCTGGGGTACCTTCTGCTCACCTCTAACTGATATTAAGTAGGAAGGGTGAAGATCCACTATCATGCACTGCTCCTGTGATCTCATTAAAGTCATACTTTGTGAGGGATTAATAATTTTTGTTAGAAGATGGCTTCCTTTGGTCAACCAATTTAGCTTTGGCTGTGGAGCCCCTCTCCATTAATAGCAGATTTACAAAAACATACTCTGCAACAGTACCAGAACAGTAATGGGTTTTATCATCTTGTACTCCGCTCCCTGCAGTGTAAATTTTGTATGGGGTTCAGCAGACAAAGGGTGTCCTTAACATGTCATTAATCCAGAAGGAGAAAGAGCTGTGACTCCCTTGCCTAAATTAAGAACCCTGGGTGCTGTTGCTGTAAGGGAGGGGATGGGGCACCTTTTCACACTTTAACAAGCTTAGGACAAGCAGCACTGTTATCAAAGAACAAAGAAAGGCAACACCCAGGCAGGAGGGAGCTGTGTGCCTGGGATCAATATGAAAATTATAAAAGGTAGGAGGCGTGCAAATGTGTTTGTGAGAGATGATGCTTTAACACGTTGAAAGGGACTGTGACTGCTTCCATCTAGGATCCTCTGAACAACTTTAAAACTTTTGAACCAAGGTCAGTGCATGCATTTGATAATTTTGACCTTTCAATAGGCTGAGTTGTAACTTGTAGGGATGTGCGAACAGAACACGGTTCGGATGTTTGGCCGTTCAGTTCGAAAACCAAGTTCGGGTTCGGTTGGACGGACTTTGGTTCGAACATTCAAAATAATGCTATCGGTACCGATACCAATTTTTTTGTGTGTATCGGTATCATTTGGCCCTGGTCTCCACCCCTGGTGCCAGGAAGTTTGCTCCTCAGCTGCCTCCCCCTTCCAGTCACGTTTTTCCCGCCTGAATGGGCCTTCCAGTCATGTTTTTTCCTGCCCCAAACTCATCTGAACTCACTCAAACATGACCGAACTGTTTGGTCGTTTTCGAACAGACCGAGTTTGGTCAGAACTCTGAACATCCGAACCGTATTCATTCACACATCCCTAGTAACTTGAACCACCAGTCTCCTGAACATTCAAACGTGTGGTACACAAAGTCTTTCAGACAGACATCCTTTTTTTTCCAGCTCAGCCCCAAAGTTAGTCAGTAGACTTTACAAATGTTCATAAACACATGCAAATGTATGCAAATTAGGAGCCATGAAGTGTACCCGTTTTTCTCTGTCAAATTTTGGAGGGTATAAAAAAAAGCTAAAGCTCTGATTGGTTAAGGGACGAAAGAGTGGGAACTGGATTCTCCACTCACCTGGATCCCTGATGGGCTAAATAATTAGCAGACTGCCCCCTGTCTTTTTCCTGATCACAGCTCACCTCAGATCGAAGGAACAGGGTTCCATTGAACAAACAACAGTAGGGGTTGTAGGCAGAGCACTGCAGTTTGAGCTTTGGAGTCAGGTCTCAGAAAGCCTAACTGTGTGGAGCTTGCACTGCACACAGGAATCAACAAAAATGAAGGGGGTACTAATACGGGAATGAGGGTCCTAAACCGACTATTAAGGCCATTTGTTCTGTTTATATCCTGGCAGTCCCTTGGATGAAGTCCTGTTTTACCAACAATTGCAGGAATTTGGAGCAACTCTTGTAGAGGGTGAGTCCATGATACAATTTTGCTCTTTACTGAAAAAAACAGCACATTTCCAAAACTAAATAGGAGTGGAAAGTGATTTACAAACAGAACCACGTGAGACCTCAAAACACTTAATCTTTACAAATACCCTACTCTGTTACAAATCCCAAAATGTTTAAAAGTCTGGGAATTAATAGCTTTGAGATCCAGCTATTGTTTCTTTTTCTTCAGAACCTTCATCACTAGGTGTCATACAAACCTACACTACAAACACAAAGTGAATATAGACCTTTCAATTAAAAATAATAAAATACATGCAAAAGCCTAAAGTAACAAATGATTAGCAGGTTATAAAATCAAGCTTCCTATTCCTTGGGTCCATTTTCCAGAACACTTTTAGGGTTCAGGATCCTTCCAAGAGCAAGTGAAGGAGAGTTTTGTCAATGCTAAACATTTTCCCCCACTCTTTCTTTGAAGAGCAATACCATCTTTGTGCTTTGGGGCAAGGAGTTTGATATTGTTAGTTATTTATATAGCACAAGCAATGTGCCTGGTGCTGAACAGTTGTGGTTAGAGACAAGTCTCTGTCCTGAAGGACTTACAATTTAGGATGGACACGGGAGAGAAAGGGGTACATTCATGAAGTTGCGAAGTTGCAGGAGGTGTTGGAAATAAAGTCATTAGCATTACAAATATTTAATGCAGTAACCAGATGATAAAGTAAAATAAATGCAGACTAAATAGATACACACATAACAAGCAAGCACTTGGGGGGTGGGAGGAAGATATAGGAGGAAAAGTAACTACTTAGCATTTAAATACAATGAAGAGGAAACAAGTTTCTACAAGGTGTAAGCAGCAGGCTGCCCGTTACTTTCAAAATTCTATAGTGGCTTATGAAACCCAAATCTTTAGTTCACTGTTTTAATATCTAATAGAGCTATGAATTTTTAGTGCCCAGGCCTGTCTTTTCAAGGTGTTGTGCAAGCTCCATTTCAGGACAAGAACTGAGAAATGTCATCTGAACTACTTTGGGTGAAAACAAACAAGACAGCAGCCAGCCGGAGCTCCTGCCCAACCAATGAAATGGCACTGCAGTCACCATTCATTGGGCCGGCATATAGAGCAGAACAAACATGCAGACTCACACACCCCTGCACAGATAACCCAGGTGGGTAGAAGGCCACCTCACTGTCCCCACTCCACGGATTGGGCCAGGGAACTGAACACACAACCAGGGAGGAGGGACACGGTCATTCCTTTGACTGCTATAGGCTTTTCATCCACAACTCTATGGTGCTGGCGGACCGC
This sequence comes from Sphenodon punctatus, assembly GCA_003113815.1. Classification (NCBI taxonomy): domain Eukaryota; kingdom Metazoa; phylum Chordata; class Lepidosauria; order Sphenodontia; family Sphenodontidae; genus Sphenodon; species Sphenodon punctatus. The sequence goes on from QEPC01010693.1 coordinate 1,944,797, forward strand.
ACCACTCGACGGGGCTGCATGGGGCCTAGCAGACAGGAGGGTGCACATTAGCTTGGATTATCCCAGCTGGGCCAGTCTTAGCCTGTGGTGTGTCCCCTTCCTTTCTCCAGTCGGTATGTTGGGTAGCAGTTGCCCACCTGCCCTGTTGTAGAAGTGTGGGCAAACATCTGATAGCCACCTAACAGATATATTTATTTTATTTTATTTTATTTATTTAGTCACATTTATTAGCCGCCCCCTCATGCCTATAGCATCTCCAGGTGGCTTACAACAAATAAAACCAATAACAACAATCATAAAAATTATCCAATTTTAAACCATTTTAAAACAACCCCACCCATCACTTTAACATCTTAAAATCCAACAGCCCTCCCCCACATACCCCCCTCCCACCCTCCCCTCCGAAGGTCTGGGCAAACAGCCAGGTCTTGCAGGCTCGGCAGAACACCAGCAGACCCAGGGCCAGGCGAGCTTCCTCCTGGAGGGAATTCCAGAGTCACGGCCTGGCCACTGAGAATGCCCTTTCTATTGTGGCCCCCCGCTTAACATGGGGGATCTCCAGGAAGGCGCCCCCGATAGACAGCAGGGATCGCTCTGAGACGCGGTGGGCGAGGCAGTCCCTGAGGTATGAGGGGTCCGCCATGCAGTTGAATCGCAGACAGACAGGCAGTTGAATTTCAGGCTAATGTGGGCTATTGTGGGCCAATGTGGGCTACTGTCTTGTTTGTTTTCACCCTTTGTCTCCATTTCTTACATTTGGCACCAACACGGCAACCACTCTCTCTCTAGGTTATATCTAAATCTACTAATTCTTTTATATTCAATAAAGACTGATGAGTATGAAAAGTCTGGTGTTGACAGTGTGGAAAAAAACAAGGTCAAATTAGGCTTAGGTCAGTCTGAAACCCGAATATGACTTAGCATGAAAATATATTACAGTTGTAAAATTGTGCTTTTAGAATGAAAAATACTGAATATTTAATACTGAAAATTAGTAGTTATGTAGAATTATGCCTGAGGGTTCTCCTGCTATGTTGGATAGATTTAATTTTTAAAGGACTTATCAAATTATGTAGAGAACGTACTTTTCCTACCATATTTTCTTGCTGTTGTAAAAAGAAAGATACTGGACGATTGGCCGTGTATTTTTCAAAAAAGTCTAGGCACTCTTTAAAATGCAGCAATACTGAGATATGCATATATACAGGGATCTGTGTTCACTGCATTTCCCCCTTTGTAGCAATGGGGGAAATGCAGTGAACACAGGTCTCTGCATATATATTATAGAAGGGACAAGGTTGATTGAATAAAATGCTCAGTTTCAAAGGCTTCAGAACGGAGCTGCTGTTGCTTCTGCTGCCACTTACTACTCCCCAGGACCTGCCTTCATATAGGGACCAAGCAGCAGCAGGAGTGACAATAGCGGCAGTGGTGGCAGCAGGACTGGCTACTTTAAAAATGTTATTATTGTTCATTGTTGCTAACTGGTTAGCCATTTGTCACATGTTGTTAGATGTGTGTTTTCATTGGATGTTCGAACTCTTTACGACCTCAGTTTCAATTTTGTAATTAATTTCTTGAAGTCAATCCAAACAAACGAGAAAGCAATTATAATTAAGTTTGGTAAAAATAAATTTGGGGAAATAATTTGAGGTAATAATTTATGTAATGTTAAGATTTAATTCAGGAAATTGAATTCACCGTATCCGACCAGCCATACTACATATTACCTAGCTGTATGAATCTAACAATTCCAGCAATACAAGGGACGGAAAATATAAGATGATTCCTTTAGCACATTTTAAATGTCAAATACTTCATTGCACTTTTATGTAGCTCATTCTTTATGTCTTTGTATGTTTTTATTGGTTTGATATCAGTCCAGTGTTTCACTGTATGCAATTAGATACCTTTGCTATTATGTCTAAATAAATACCCAAGGCCTGTTTCATGGAGGGACTATTTACATGCATGCAAATGAAATGCTGTTCATTTCCTGTTGTTATGTGGTGTAGACCCTTGGGCATTTCCCTCTAGATTCGCAGTGAAACTTTGTTGTGGAGGTGAATTGCATATGTGATTTGAATGGGCTTGAGGCAGATGCTCAGATTTATTCAGGACACATATAAAGTCTTCAGGGAAACATCCTCCCTTGGTGATCATAAAAGCAGCACTTGCATGTTTCCATATGGAATATCCTTAGAACCTTGTTCACAAGTTGAGAGAGAACTGAGAAGCAAAGCTGAGTGGTTCTGGTACCCAAAGGATTTTAAAGATCATTTTCCTTATCATGGGGGCCAGGTTCTCCGAGTACACAAGAAATGCGTTATAAGCAGAGGGAGCATCTTCAGAGCCCTGAGAGGTTGGCAGCGGTCAGCCTGGTTTTTTATAATTACAAAGGCTGGCCATAAAATTCAGATCCATGGTCCCTAAAGCCGCTGTTCTGATCAGTAACTTTGCTTCGTGCCCATTTCTAATGATAAATTACATGTGCTTGTTATGACTTTGTGCTTTTGATTTTTGCTGAAAAGCCACAAAAAAGACTGCTTCAGTGGACACAGTTATGTTTGTGAATTTGGAATCCTTCAAGAATCTGTTGCTGTTTGTGAAGCATCTGCAATTGAGAATAGCTCATTCTCATAACAGAAAGTATTGAGCACAAGAAAATACAAGCAGCAATTTTTAAAAATTAAAACACTTTAAGTTGAGATCTTTGGGAGGGGGGAAATTCCAGGTCCAGCTATTTTTTTCCTAACATTTCACTAACAGTGGGTGTAAACAGACAGACGGCAACTCTGGGGGTGATGACGCCAGCCCGCTTCACCCCTGGTCTGGCCTGTCTGTTTAAAGGCAAGTCGCCAGATGTGGAAGCGGAGCAGGCCGGAACATCCTGGAGTGCTACCAGCGGAACGGGCCAGCCAAACCCAGAACACCATCCCGGAGTGGAGCTGCTGTCTATCTGCTTGGTGGACCCACACTGCAGCTCCACTGCTGGCTGACAGTTGCCCTGAAAACACTAGAGTGTTGTGGGAACCAGTCTAAAGCATCAAATGATCTCCCACAACTCTATGGGGGGAGGGAGGTGCACCAGGCAGATCTGTCTAAAGCGAGCCCAGGCGGGGCTGGAAGCAGGCAAACCAGGGGTGTATCCCCAGCGCAGCCCCCATCCATCTAAAAACACCCAATGTGAATGCGCCAAACCGTGATATAATAATAATAATTATTATTATTATAAGTATTTGTATAGCGCCAGCTGTGTACCTGGTGCTTTAGAGAACAATAAGATAGACGCAGTCCCTGCCTACGGCTTGCAATCTAATAGACATGGAGGAGAAAGACAAGGAGAGGGGACATAGGGAGAGAATGGATGATTTCAGACGTTACGGGTGGGCGGTTCACCACAGTGAACCCCCAGGGGGGGTGAACAGAACAACCACGGGCCGGGGTGGAAAAACAACCCAAACAGACGTGACGGGGCCGAGACCACGGCCGGGAACCGGGCCGAACCATCACGGACCGGGGCAGCACAACAGACATGCAGCCAAACCCCTGCCGTGGTCAAAATGCCCAGAAGGCACCGGGCAGGGGCAGGACACAGACATGGCCGCCTGAGGTCAAACAAAGCCAAAAGGCACACAAGGGAACACCCACACAAGGGAAACGGGAAGGGAGGGGGGAAGAGGGAGAACAGGCTGACAGGCGCCACACACAGCACACGCACACACACACACAGCGGACCCGCAGCGGGACACACTGCACGACCACATGCCCGGGCACACACACACACACACCCCACACACACACAAGGGAAAGGTCGGGAAGGGGGGGCAGGGGCACCCGGAACACAGCAGGAGGAACAATGGGAGGGACGAGGGGGGGCACCACCAAGGGGCAAGGCACAGGCAGCAACAACCCCCATCCCCATAGCACTCCAGTCCACAGAGGTGCCCCCACAGCAACATAGGCAGTCTCGGAAGGGGGGGGCAGGACCCCTGGAACAAGGCACGATGGGGGCCCGCAATGTACAGCGAGCCCGGTGGAGAGGGTCCAGGAGGAGGAGGAAGGGGGCCCCACAGTCA
>QEPC01010693.1:1954394-1993897 GCA_003113815.1 Sphenodon punctatus
GCGTGCCTTGTCCCCGGCTGGGGCTCGTTTCGTTTGGTTCCGCCCGGGGATTGGCGTCCAGACGTTACTTTTCCTTGGTTCCCGGTGGGTGTCTGTTTGACCACGCTTCCCGGGATATTCCCCCGGCTAGCCCGGGAAGCGTGGTTGAAATTGACCCCATGTGGGTATTGAGCGTGATGAACATCTGGCGCGCGCCGAACAGACGTTCACGGCCCTTTGGCCCTGCCGCGGGGTTGAGCGTGGTTCAGTGTGGTTGAGCGTGATCTCGTAACGTCTGAAAATACCCAATATCATCCTGGTTCTAAATCTTATTTTACTCTAGGTTCTCAGCAAGTGGACCCAGAGTATCCAGTGTTCTAAGAATTCCCTTATTCAACATCTTTGCACTAACTGAAGTCCATTTTTTGTAGATGATAATGGTTAGATGGAGGTTTCATATCTGAGGTGTTAAAAATATCTGCTAAGATTTCCCTGTTTGTTTCCTTGAACTTCTTTCCTAATATTTCCTATTATGTATATATCCTAGCTTACATTTAACTTAGCATTTGATTAGTTTCCCAATTGATCTATCTTTCTTTTGCTCAGTTTATAGTTCTGACTTTTTACATGCTTGAGAAAGGGCTCTGTGTGGTCCAAAAGCTTGCATATTCCCATCAGCAGTAGCTGACTTGGTCCATTAATACATAACTTCTGAACTACTTTGGCATCATCCCTGTTTGTTTTGGTATGCTGCCTATCTCTAGAATGGAAAAAATGTGCCTCTCTCTAATTTTGTCATTCCTTCCACAGTTCCCTTTTTAACCACTATACACTTTTTATTTTCGTCTTTCTTTTCTTCTCCCTCTTTCTAGCATCTATTTACAACTCTTTTACCTAAACACCAAGTCAAAGTTTTTATAATACTTTTCACTAATGTTCATAGGCAATTACATCCTCCTAAATATAAAAGGCCAGTCCTCTTCTTCATGAAGCTTTTTTTCCTGCCATTTCACTAACTGATTCAAATACTTCTATATATAAACTCTCTAATAATTAATCTCTTTTAATTTTGGAATAGACCCTAATTTTAAAACTTCCTCTGGGTAAAAAGTATGCTGTGCTTTCCTTTTTTCTATTTTCTCTATCATACCTCTTCTGTTTGGCACCTTAAACATGTTGCCTGTGTGACTTTGACTGCATTTCTAGCCCTGTCACATGAGTTTTGTTCCTTAATGCCCTTGTTTCGCTGTGGAGTTTTGCATGTTTCAGTAGTTAATATTATTCCCCCCCCCCCTCTATCCATCTGTCTTATTTTAGCTGCTTCTTCCTCTCTGTTGGATTTTGTATAGACTTCCCATCCCCCTGTCCACTGCTTTAAACTCTCCCCCATAGCTCTGTCTATCCTCTCAGTCAGTACATTTGTGACCCTTCTGTTCAGATGGAAAGTATCCCACCTGTATAGGCTCCATCTGTTCTAAAACGTCCCACAAGTCTAAAAGGGGATGGAGGAAATTCTCCTCTACAGAACTGACGTCACTGGGTGGAATTCTCCTGGGGTTTTGGCCCTGAAAAATTGGTAGCAGTTAGGAATAATAAAATCATTTCCTCACAGAACGAAATTCCTGTGAATAACGTTACCAGATCACCTACCTATGTGCGGCACCACATTTTACAGACACTCAGGGCCTGAACTAAAACAATTTGAAGTCAACAGAAATCTTTCCATTCTCTTCAATAGGTTTTGGATCATGTCCTCATTTTACATGTCAAGTTGCGACTACGGATGGAAAAAAAATAAATCAAAGATTTAAAAATTTTGGATCAGTCTGACAAAGTAGAGATTTTTAATAACTAAAACCATTGTTGTTCACCTAAAAGCATTTCAGAGACGTGTCATGCTTGTTACAATTCAGTGAAATGAAATTATTTAAAACATCATCCATCTTTATACTAGACCATCTTAAAATGTACATTTTGATCTGTAGAATTTATAGTAGTAAAATAGGTTTGTGATTTACTTCAAGGGGACAAGAAGAGCCAGAAGCAAATAAAAACAAAACATTCCATATATGGGACCCACTTTCAGCCTTGGAAAAAACCAAACAAACAAAAAACCCCAGCAAAACTTGTGGGCTCGGATGTTTTTCTTTTATAGCCTAAGGAAAAACACTCTGTTATTTTAAGTCATGAGCAAATGGGGTAGCTACTTAAGAAAAAAGCAGCGGTTTTATATAATTTTCACTTATATATTTAGTTCACTGAGCAAATAAGGAAAGAAAAAGGTTTAAATCAATTCTTTATGTCCTTCCCCCCATAAATATATGAAGCAATATTAAATAATGTTTCTCTCTGTATTAATGATATCAAAAACCATCTTAAATTTCTGATCCTAGAACAGTTGAACCTTGTATTCTAAGTAAAGCTTATTGCTATGATGGTCTCTCCCAGAAACTACAAGGTACAGTAGCTGCAGCTTTGTTTATCTGGCCCCTACGCAATATTGTCAGGATGCATTTCCATTTTCCAAGTGACTGCTGCCACTGTGCCACAATCTGTGCTCATTTCTCAAGCAGCTAAACCCTTTGACACTGTGGTTTTTAATTAAAATTACATTAAAGTTAATCAGCCAGAAAGAGGCTGCTGTAGAAGGCAGGTTTGATTGCAACCTGCAAAGGGCACTGGGGCTGCCAACTTGCTAAAGATGTGCCGGCAGATGCCAAGCTGCTTGCGCGAGCCCCATGGTTACAGAAATGCTAGAAGAGGTCAGTTCTGTTTTCACTTTTCAAAGTGCTGTCACAAAACTATAATGTGCAAGGACTGTCGATAAAGCTCAAAGAAAGAAAATAAATTAATGCACTTAGTACATTTAAAAAAAAATAATCTCTGGCAATTGCACAAGAGATTTGTAGTGCTCAGGGGTCAGCTTCTGCAACCGAGGCTACCTTGCAGGTTTGAGAATTGAAGTGTAAGCATTTGCAAGACTAGGCCCTGTGACTTTAACTGATGTGCAGTCTTTCTAGTGGTTCCCACAGAAGCTATATTACTATTACACTTAATGAGAGGTGATCTGTGGGTTATTGGACAATGGACAGGGAAGATAAAGAAAATGCCAGTAATTCTTCACCTGCACCCATGAAAGGGAATTGTACAGCAGATGGTATTAGAGTGCATGTCTTCCCACTGCTTGGGATTTTAAAAAACTTGGTTTTTTAGGTCTGAGAGAAACTGTCACTGTATTAAATCTACCTCAAAAAGCACAGAGTTAAGGTTTTCTGATGTCTTGTCTAACTAATGACAGTCACCTTTATTCTTTTATTTCCTTATGTTCCTGTTTGTTCCCATATTGGAGTTGAAACCAACATTCAGGAAGACATGATGGCTGCAAAATAGCATTATGCATCGAAAATTTAATTCCACCTTTTTCCAAGTGTTAGAATTCTCTCCTAAATCATCTGTGATGTGGAATAAAAGGTGAGAGGGGACATAAAATTCATGTAACTGTCGACTATCCTTTTAAGGCTGGATGAAGGAGAATACCCCACTGGAACAAAGCAGAGTTTTGGCCTCAAAAGGGTATGGTAAAGTGCACAACTGTATGGTAAAGGGCTCCACTGTGCACAAAAAAACACCACAAACCCACAGAGCTGCATGAATGAGGGGATGAAGAAGAGAATGGGCAATTCCATAGATTTCCTTCCTTTAGGGATTGTTGTGTTTAGGGATCCTGCTGAAGAGGATGAGGGCTTGTCATATGAGAATATAAGCACACAAAATGATGCTATGGAAAACTATTAGCTCAAGGCCTTAGCCATATACCACATCTACATGATCCGAATGAAACATGCCAACGAGGCTCTCACAAGCTTCAGGAAGAGAAATATTATTTTAGCACATCTTCACCTTATTCCAGGTCAATTATGGTTGAAGCTTGTGGCTCAACCGACCATAAAGAGAGCAATTCAACTATTTTGGCCCCTGATCTTTTTAACATATGAATTCCTTTTTTTCTTTATGATCAATGTATTAATGTAGCTAATTCACATCTTTGCTTACATTGACTTCTCATTGGAAAAACAAGACCTAAAAATAAGGAGAGGGAAAGAATGTAACCCAAAAAAGGGGAGACTCTTAAGAAATTTTAAGTCGCATAGAAAATTGGTGGCAAGGTCAGAACTAGCACTCCTGACTAGTCTCACAGATATCTTTATCTGCAGCAAGGAGGAACAACAGTGCCACCACAAAACAAACAAAATTAAAAAATGATGAGCCAGTGTAGCCTAGTGGATAATGTGTTGGATTTGGTCTGGGAGACAAGGGCTCAAATCTCATCATAACTATGAGTGTTTTTAGGCAAGATGCTACCCTGCAAGGCCACCCAAGAGCCATGGACCCTGCCACCTGTCTGAAGGTGGAGCAGGGGGATGCACGCTCCCGTGAGCCACAGAGCACCCACTCATGGTCACATTTGCAACACTGCTGGAAAATCCAGTGCTCTGTGCAGGGCAAGCCAAATACCTCCACGGCAATAGGCGGTCATGAAACCCCTGCCCGTATGAACAGTGGCAGCCAGCCACACCAGTGAACAGGGCCACCGTTCAGAGGCACAGTGGGTGCTGCGGAAACCGCCTTTGCAAGTCACAAGAACTGGCCGGGAGCACTGAGGAGCCTGGGTTCCAAAGCGCTCGTGCTGGGGACATGTCACCTGCAAAGGCCACGCTGGTGTGCTTCCCCCTCCCTCATCGTCTGTGGCAGAGGGAGTGCATGGGGGCTGCCTCCGTGGCTGTAGTGGGCACCCTGGGAGCCGTCTGTTTGGATCCCTCCCCACACACTCCACCTGAGTGGATGCTCCTCAGCAGTGCCACTCAGCAGCCAAGGACCACCCCCTCCCTCCATCACCTTGTTCATTTAAAAACACCCTATGAATTTACTGGCTGGCCTCAAGCCAGTCTCCATCCTTCAACCTCAGTTTCCCATCTGTAAAATGGAAATAACTTCTCTCACAGGGTTGTTGTTAGAATGAACTAGATAAGGATAGTAAAACACCTTGAACACTGAAATCATAATAGAAATGATAAATTATCAAAATTAAGTCTTCATTTTTTTTATTTCACTACATAAACTATACCATTGTTATTATCTAATGTATAACCTGTGTTAGTTTGTGCCAATGAATATCAAAGGTATTCAAAGGAATACATTTGAATATCAAAGGAAGAGAGCTTTATAACTGGAAGGCAACAAGCAAGTAATATTGGAGTGTTGTAGATTACAGAACTCTTTTCCCCTGAGGAAAAATGAGGAACATGAGATTGATGAGTACTAAATGATGGGATAAAGATGGCATGCACAGACAGCAGGACTGTGATATGGGAAATTTCTACCTCCTGTATAATTAGGAAACTTTGGAGGTGTGACTGAATAAAGACAGAGGTGATGGAAATAACAAATGATGGCTTCTTAACTAATGTGGAGGCAACCCTGCCAGGAATGGTTCATGTCTAGATCTAGTTAACCAATAACCAGACAGTAGAAGCAGATTAGAGTTGAGCCCCTGGGGGTCAAGTGACCATAATATGGTTAAATTTATTATAATGTACAAACCAAAACCAATTAAGACAAATATTAATGGTATGACTTCCAACTGGCTAGCTTTGAAGAATGGTGGGAAAAAAATACATACATAAATACTGTGGCTGTGATCTCAAAGGCTGCAGAGCTCCTGCATAGGGGCTGCATGTGTCGACCAGGTGATGCATGTACAAACTACACACAAACCGCATGCATGTTGTGTTTTGGGCCCCAGCTGCTCTTACATGTGCAGCGACCCGTGCAATTCCAGTGCAATATTCTCTGTCCACCGTGCGTGTGGGGTCCTCGCTACGTGTGGGGGGTGGGGAGTTGATTGAACCCTGTGGTAGAGACGTCAGGTTAGGAGAAAGGATCTAAATCTATGAAACTTAGTGTATGCAGAACAAATGCAAAGTTGGTTTGGTTTAAAGAGGTCTTAGGTAAGGTGGATAAACAACAAATTATATTAATTTGGATTATAATAAAACTCCAAGTAAAAAAATGACAAGCAACAATAGGATAGAGAATTATATTATAACTGGTAGAAATATATCTGAAATAACTTCCATCCCTCCTAGCCCCTAAATTTATTGAAAATATTCTGGTTCCCCTTGATAGGTGAGCCCCTCCATGATACAGTAACTCTATATGGGAACGAAAAAAGGCTTTTATGAATGGGCTGAGTGCATAAGCAGCTGGGCATTGTGTACTGTTCTATTTACTAATCCAAGGTTCCTGACAGGTAAGAACCTTGGTCCCAGCTTATAGCCTCTGTCTGATACCTTTAGTTATAAGATTAAATTATTAACGATTGGATAGCAAAACTCCAGGTCAGAACATCCTAGATTAGATCAGATCCAGTTTAGACCTTGGAAATATGTGGCTGCTTGGCCACGTTACACAGTCTAGTGTTAAACAGCAATTGCCGTTCAATTGTACAACGTGGGCAAGCAGCCTTCCTCATTAGTCAATGAAATTCACATTAGTCCCATCACAGATGACAGGGCTGGGAAATCCAAAATGAGTCAAAAGTAAATGTTAAAATATGAATGTGTGGGGTGCACCCAAATTTAACATGAATTAAATTCACCGTGAAAGTCACCAGGTGCCGGGGGCTCCAGTCAGGTCAAGCAGGGAAAGGGAAACAAAAGGGAACTGCTTGGAAGCACTGTGTAAAGTAAGTAACCCACCCTCCCCCTGACTTCCCTGCCTGCCTCTCGGGCTCCAGTACTGGTTGAAGCTGCTGTTACCCCTTTTCTGAGGCTTGTATGGGGCAGCCCGGTTCTTCACAGCCAGGGGTTGTGTTGCAGCTGCAGCTCCAGCTGGCCTCAGGGCCTCCCCTTGGCTGTTTTTTGCCCCTAGGCAGTCATGCACCATGCTGTTGGCAGTGCCCCCTCCCGCAATTGGTGCTTCCCTGCTGGCGGGCCATAGGGTGGCCCAGGTCTCTCCTGGCCACGAGGCTTATCTTGGCTGCTGCCTGGCTTGGGGTTTGCTCCTCCAGCTCATTGGCTCAGGTGTGACCACTGCTTCCTCTCCTGGCTGGGAGCTTCTCCACACTGGCCATGTGGGTGGCCAAATTGCTCCAGTACCGTGTTGCCGGCGAGTCGCTGACATCACTCCTCCCATGCATCTGCTGCTGTCAGCACTGCCAGCCACATGGCTGACCCAGGGCACTCAAGCGGGTGGCAGCAGCTGGGACTAAAAGCCACTAAATATCGGTGGACTGGGAGCTATCGGGGATCTGGGGGCTGCAGGGACTGAACGTGGGCCCAGTTCCGTTGTTTCTCACAATGGATCCATTCACAGTGAAATACGCCACGAGGAATGAACGTGGGCATGCAGCCCACCTAGATCTCACATAATTGCAGTTTTCTCATGAGAGTAAATCTCACAAGAAAATACAGAACATGGGCAAGCAGTCTATGCTAACACCATGGGTTATCTACTGGGGTAAATCGATTTGACTGGATCAGTAGCTGTTAAAAAGGTAGGAAACAAAGAGTGGGAATAAATGGTAAATGTTTATAATAAAGAAAAGTAAACAGCGAGGTCCCCCTCAAGGATCTGTATTAAACCTGCACTTTTAAACATTCATTAATGATCTGGAAGAGGAGGTGAAGAAGCAAAGTTTGACGACAATACAAAATTATCCCAGGTAAGTAACTAAGGCCAAAGCAAATTGCAAAATGTTACAGAAGGCTCTCACAAATCTGGGCGACTGGTCAAAAAACTGACAGATATAATTCAATGTTGATGAGTGCAAAATAAATCACATGCGAAGAATAATCCTAACTACACATGCACATCCTAACTACACTGTTAGCACTCAAGAGAAGTCATTCTGAATAATTCACTGAAAACACCAGCCAATGGGCAAAAATAGAAGGGGGCAAAAATGTAAACAGAATGCTAAGAATTATTTGGAGAGGAGTAGAAAATAAAACCGAAAATATAACATCACTATATTCTTTCTAGCTTGCTTTGCTTGCAGTTGCTAATTTAATTGTCGTGTGCTCTAACTGCTGTGACTTGCTGTGAAAACCTGTTTGTTTTGAGTGGCAAACATGTAGTGGCTAGTTCACTGAAGCTCGCAGCTCAAGTCACTTTGACTAAGCTTTCCTGGTTGTAAACTGATTGACTTAGGTTAATTTACAAAGAGACATGTTTTTATTGCAGGGATTTTCAGCTTGTTTTCATTTATTTCAATGGGAAAAAACTTCCCCCATTGAAATCAATGGGAAAAGAACTGAAACTGGAAAAACCCAAAACCGAATCAAGAACCGAAACACATGAGAACCCAAACTGGGGGGAAACGAAACTGATTTTTTTCTCTGAGTCCCACCCCCTACTGGCCACTTTCAGAGACAAGACACTAATCTAGATGGACCATTCTGCCCAAGCATGACAGTTCTGGTTCTCTGTTTGGTTTTTCTTCCCCCCTCCCCCACCACGTTTATTTATTTTTATATTTTGGGGGAGGGAAGAAGAAAGGAACAGTCTAGATTTAATAGGCATGGAGCTATCCTGAAAGCAGAAATAGCTTGCTTGACAATTAGATGGAAGATTCCACAGTCAACAAAGCAAATTGAATTCCTAGACTCCTCAGAAAAAAACACAAAGAATAGAGAGTTTGTGGATAACTCAGATCTGTCCACGTTTTCTCCCTAATTCATTTCCAAAGGAACCCCAACTTGTGTCATAGCTTTGGGATCCTAGATTAGTATCTGGTGTCCAATCTATTTTTTCAGAGAGAGATATGGGCATTTTGTAATAGGAGTAAAACACGAAATCAAGCAGCTTAATATCAGAAAATTATTTTATCATCTTTGGGGATTCTGTTTCTTTGTTTTGGATTAAATTGTCTGAAGTTCTTTCTGGATTGTTCTTTTGCTTTTCTGTTCTGAAAGATCGTATGTTTTAAGCAGCTACAGCCATGCACTTAAAAAGTTGTGTTTAACCTTTTAAATGCCCAGAGACATCTTTGCATCCAACAAAGGAGTCCTTGTGTGGACCTATGACCCTACTCTATATATCACTACAGATTAGTGAGTGTAAGGATCTATGTTACCAGACATGTCCCTGGAAGCACTGGGTCAGTGTACTCAAAGGGTTAACTGATGGCATTTAATGTACTTATCTGGGTAAAGAGTTTCAAGGCTGGAAAATACTTCCCCTCGTATTACCACTTGGTCAATTAGCAACCTTTAGGCCAGAGCTATGTGTGCATATTCTCTTGTTATCCTGTCAGCATTCCTTACTCATTCACCAGTAATAGAGTCCTGTGACTAAAACCTTTTTTGGCCAGGGTAGCTGAAAGACCAGCTTCTAACTCCTCACAGAAACTCTCCTATAGGCAATAAAACAGCAGTTATATCACAGCTGCTCAAATGGCAAATGTGAAGTGACTGCTTGAGTATACGATGCTGTCTGAAAAAAAAGAGATGGGGTAGCTCATTTGACAGAGCTGTTCACACTTTTTCTGCACAGCTGGGAGACATTAGCTTGATTTCTCAAGATTGGTGTGTTTTCCAGCACGGTGAGTTAAAAAAGCCAACAGCTTCCGAGATAGGTTGGGGTTGTAGCATAGGCATTTTGAAGGTCGGTTACAAAAAGCTACTCTTAAAACACATGTAAAGCTGGATCTTTTCGTAAGATTAGTACCACAAGTAAACCGGGGGGGGGGGGGGGGGGGGGGAAGAACCCTACCTTTCAGACTAAGATTAGAGCTGAAAGAGGGTATCTGCAAAAACGGGTACTCAGTCAAATTTCCAGTGCCCCAATTGTTACTGGTAATGAACAGGTACCATATGGTACCCGATTATGACCCAATCAGGTATAGAGTGTCCCGAAGTATCGGAATGTCAACTTCCAGTACTGACATTTTTGACATTTTTATTGATATACCAACTCCCAACATCGATTTATCGGGTTTCCATCAATTTCCAACAATTTCTCAGCAACGTCTGGGCCCAGAAAACTACTTACAGTTCCAATTACTTTTCTTTGTTTTAAGAAGTAAAATTGGGGTGTGGGGGACTTATTTATGGATTTTCCATCCCAGAAAATCAACTTTCCAGTCCCAGAAAGTCAACTTCCAGTCACTCCTGGGAAACTACTTCTGGTAACTTTTCTTTTTCTTTTCATTTTTATGCCGATTTCTGGTTTTCCAACTTGATATAAAGATTGGTATACCAATATACAAATTGGGAATATATAAATCTAAACATTGATACTGGAAGTACTTATTTGGGGGGTTCCCAGGCACCCAATTGGTACCCGGGTAAACCCATCAGGTACCCAATCCATTATCCCAAGAAAGCAGGTACTACCATGGATATTAAATTTAGTACCTGTTTCCCCCTATCCAGCTCGGAGTTCTATCTAATGTTTGAAAGAATTTGGGTCAAATTCATCACTAGGTAACTCCAATAGTCACACCAACAGTCAAAGAGAAGAGCTAATAACTGCAACCTGCCATTCTCAAGCTTGTAATCAGGGCAGAGCAGTGCTACCTTGGTGACAAAATGTAAGATTTTTTCATAGGTGCCAACAGCTAGCTTCTTAAACCTTTATTAGTAACCACATTAACCTGCCACGTTCTCAGAAGTGTTAAGCACCCAGCAGCTTACACCAGCAAAAGAGTTTATAGTGTGAATGTATTGTACTAACTCCCATTTTACAAATTTGGAACATGATTCTTATTAAAGTGCAGCAAACTGAAGGACTTTATGTGTTTTCCCAAAAACATCAGTAGTATTTTATCAAGTGAATCAATACATAAGGACATAATTGTACTCATTCTGTTCATAACATCATCAGTCTCAAAGAGACAATCAGAGAGGGTAACTGGTTCGGAGGCTGGGGAAGGACTTGGGCAATACTATCAGAATATGGGAGGTTGCTGTATGTCTTATTTTGAGGTTTAAGGATGCAACTCTTGTTTGGACTCCAAATCAGGGTCAACCTTACCACAGGGAAACCTGGGGTGACTACCCTGGGCCCCATTCTTCTGGGGGCCTGCAATAGACCCTTATATAACCAGGTCAGGGTGCGTGTGGTCCCACTCTCCCAGGAGGGTCCCAAAACATGACCATCTCTAGGGCCCTGTAGAGGGTGCCCCTGAGGGGACAGGGCTATGGAGAGGGAAGTGGAGTCATCAGTGCCCCCTGCATTAAGGGTGTGTATCAGGGACCCATAACAAAAAACAAAAATGAAAAATGATATTAAAAACTATCGTTTTCATTATTATTAACAAACTTTTATTTTCATTATCAGTATTGGTATTGATTTTGAGCAACAACGAACATTTTGTTTTTGGTATTGTTTCCATTGTGGGCTGCCACCAGTGGCAGAAGTGAAAAATGACTAATATGTCTAGCCTACACCTAATAAGCTATACTATATGCAATATATTCCTATCTAAGTATCTATATCAATAAACTTGTATCTGCTATGTGTTCTATCTAAGTAGATATTTATCCTTTTCATATCCTATAATGCTAATATAATAAAAAGCCTAGTATATCTACCAATGTCTATATAATATCTAATCTATCTATACACCTAATATATCTATACATAATATGGATGGGCGAGATGGACAGGGGAAAGGGAAAGGAAAAAACTATAGGGTATATCTATCCAGTCTCTATCTATATTATCTATATCTGTAATCTATATTTCTCTATCTAATCTATACACCTAAACCTATATCTTTCTATATATATGTACAGGGGGAGACAGACAAGGAAAGGTAAAAGGTAAAATAAAGGTTATAAGGAAAGGAAAAGTATAACACTGAGGGCTGGGGAAGATTTTTAGTGCAAGCACCAGAGTTTTGTAAATGCAGTTTGACACACCAAGAGCTAACACAGAACAAGAATCAAACAGCCTGGCACTGCAACGTAAAGGGTTGCAGTGCCCTCCCTAGAGCCCCCATGATTGGTTCTGGGAGGCAGGAGGCATTGAGCAATCACAGGGTGCCATTCAACTACCTGGGACATGCTTACTCTGCTAATTGGCCAGCGATTACATCGAACAGGTTCTTCCCCTGCCATCACAGGCCCAGTTCAAGAGTTCAGCACTAATTCTGACTCCAAGATGTCTGCTCCCTCCTCCCCTCTCCACATTTCCCTCCAAAAAACACCTGCCAGGCAATAACAAAAGCAATAACAATTTTTGTTATTATTAATTTTGTTATTTATCTTCATTATCATTACTATAATAATGATAACAAAAACAAAGAATTTTGTTATTATCAATATAACGAAAATGAAGTGCACACCCCTACACTGCATTCTATCTTCACCTTAGGCCCCACAGATTCTAAGGTCGGTCCTACTCTGAATAGCTTGCAAATACAAAAAAAATATTTCACCTTGAACTAGTACAGAAAAAACGACTAACCTAAGGTTGTAGTCCCTTCACCCATTGAAGTCAATGGCAAAATTCCCATTGACTTTAAATGGTGGAGGATTTTTCTGCCCATCAGAAAGTCATCCACATTTTAAATAGCCACCTTATTCTAAAAAGCAACTAGGTAAAATGGTTGTGATCCTCAGTTACACAAAGTTATAGTTAGTACACCACTTTTGCATTGCCAGAGTAGCATAAAGGGGCTTTAGTACAAATGAAAATAAGGGTGTTTTCAGATGTTACGCAATCACGGTCAACCACAGACAATCCCCTGTGGTGGCGGATGGTCGCGTAACGTGTGTTTGCTTGCCGCCAGATGTTCACCACGGTGAACCACCGGTGGTGAGCAAATTGACCATGCTTTCAAGGATGGTGCTGGCACCATCTCCGAAAGCGTGGTTAATTGAACCATGTCCTAGAATCGGCGGCCAGTAACATCTGTTACCGCCGCCGATTCCAGGCCATGGTCCAGACCCCAGGATGGAATCAGGTGCAGCAGCCGCGTTGGCCGCTGTGCCCGTCCGTCTCTCGGAGGGTGGCCAGCCTGGGGAGCATGGGGGGTGGCAGGGCTGTGCAGTCGCATGTTGCACCATGCAGTCCCTCCCCTGATTCCCCTTCAGGATCAGCTGGCTCGTCTGTTGACAGGCCGTTCTGATTCCAGCGGGGAATCAAAAGGTGATTCCGTGTCGGGGCCAATGGGCGCCCCGTCACATCTGAAATCACCCTAAGACTCAAGAAGCATAATTGAGCCTTAGGAGAAGGGCCGAGTATAAGTCAAAATAAATAAAATAAATAAATAAATAATTGTTACATAGGCCTATATTACCCAAGTACATAGTGTGAGTTGCGAAGTGGTTTTAAAATGTATTATTTCCCTTGATTGTCAACATGACCCTCATCAATATTTACCACAGGTTTATTTTATTTCTATCCCACCCCATTCCCTTGGGACTCAGGAAAGGTTACAATGCATATATACAAAAAAATAACAAAATAAACCCAAATATTATACCACCATAAAAACAAGTAAAAACCATATAAAATTACCTACCCCAACTGTGCAGTAGAATCGGGCTGTCAGGAAGAGCTACCATAAAACAGCTGATGGGATGGCCTGGAGACACACCCTCACCCAGCCCAGGTGCATGCACCAAATAGCTGATTGGGGTGCTCCACCAACATCAGCTGTTTGGCAGCCGGGGTGAGGGTGCTCCTCTGGGTCCAATTCTCTGACTTGGACTTCCAATTCTCTGTCTGGTTTGTTTTCACCCATTGCCTCTATTGTCCATGAATTTTGCTTGGCTCCTTGATATGAGCCTTTTAGGGTTTTTAGTAAAAAAATATTTTTGACAGAAATCACTGTCAGAACCTCTTGGTTTGTTGCATCTTTTATTTCCTTTACATTACTGGACACAGAATCCTTGGGGTTGGGCACTGTAATTTTATTGTTCATTATTATGACAAGCCACATGAACCAGCTACCTGGGACATCAGAGGGGCTGGGAGTCAGGACATGCCTGTGCTCGCCCCCACAAGGACTGACCCCTGAGCTGATGAGTATGGGGAGGGCTCCACTGTGCCCCAGAGCCCCCTAGGACTGCCATCTACTCTACCCCCCTCTGGTTGCAAGGGAGTTCTCCTCCAGTGCTTCCTGCTGGCGGGGATAGAAGAGTGGTGGGCCTTCGGCCACCACCAGCCAAGCTTCACGAGCCAGCTGCCTGGGACATCAGAGGAGCTGGGAACCAGGATGATATGTCTGTGCTCAGCCCTGCAAGGACTGTCCCCTGAGCCGGTGAACATGGGGAGGACTCCCCTGTGCCCCAGGGCCCCCTAGGACTGCCATATACTCTCCACCCCCCACCCCGGTTGCAAAGGAAGTGGGGGTGGGGCAGGGGAGTTCCCCTCCGGTGCTTCCGGCCAGCAGGGATAGGAGAGCAGTGGGCCATTTGGCAGTGCCACATGCTGAAGGGCCACTGCTAAAGGGCCCTTTGGTGCGGCCCTTCAGTGAGGACTGGGTGTCCAAGGGGAGAACTGAGCTGTTTTTAGTGGCTTGGGAATTTTAGTAGTGTTTTTTTTTATGGGGAGGTTATTGTGGGGGCTGTATATTTGTATTGGTTTTGTGTTTGGGGATAGATAGGGGAAGGGTGGGGGAGCCTACTGGAGGAAGGGCTGGGTGTGTGTGCTGGGGTGGAGGGCCACAGCAATAGGAGTCACCACAGGGCATGGGAATTATGGCCCGGGGGGGGGAGGTGTTGCCATCGGGTAGTGAAGGACAAGTGGTTGGTGCCTGTCCCTGGCTCGACTCATCTTAGCTCAGGTAATACGAAGGCTGAGGACTCTGGGGACCCCTGATCTGTTGTTGGTGCTGTGCAACACAAGGTCAGTAGCCAACAAGTCATCTACAATCTGGGAGTCAATCCTGGATTGGGCTGCTGACCGTGTGTGCCTCATGAAGACCTGGCTGGACACTGAATCAGGGTCGATCTTGGCTGACCTCATTCCAGCTTGGTACTCAGTGCAGCATCAACCCAGATTGGAGGGATGGGGAGGTGACATAGCCATTGTTTTTAGGGATGGGTTGCCTGCTAGGTTTTCAGTGCAGACAGAGGCCAGGATTGAGGGGCTCTATCTTGTGTTAAATTTGGTCCAGGAGAGAGTGGTGATCCTGCTCATGTACTGTGTACCCCATTACCCAGTGACTTCCTTGCCAGGTCTAGCTGCTCTGATCTTGGAGTTGGTCTTGCAGTCGCCGAAGCTTATTCTCTTATATCCACGTCAAGGCCAGGTTGCATGGTGTGGAGCTGGAGTTCATGGCCACCATGAGCCTCTCCCAGGTGGTGGTGGGCCCGACACTGTCACAGGGATATGGGGATTAGAGCTCACTCGCGGGGTCTCCACTCGCTGCTGTGGCTTAACCCTGATTTGGTATGTGAAGTGGGGATTTAAATGCCCATCAGGATAGAAGTTTGGCCTTAAGAGCTTGTACAAACTCAGGCCACTATCGTCATAGGGCGCCAGGGTGCCAGGGCATACAGGGAAGCCAAGCCTTGCCCCACACACGCAACCACACTCACTCTCGGGGACCAAAGGGGGAAAGGGAGCATGTGGGGGAGACACGTGATGGGAGGGAAATGAGGACCCAGGAGGGAAGGGGGAGCACGGGTCACGCAACCAGATGGAACACAGCTAGGACCGGAGGGGGAGGGGCGGACACACTCACCAAAACGCTCTATTATTCACAGACACAGTTAGGGAATGAAGGGATGGAATGCTCAAGATCAGGTACACTCTAGTTCTCCTTGTACACACGGGTAACGTTCACTCAATCAATCGCAAGGGGGCCAGTTTCTCTGTGATTACCAGCGCCGAGCTGCAGCCAGCGCTGGGCTTTTAGGGATGAAGTCCCGCCCCCGTATGCGCCCGCAGATGTTCTGAGCGGCACAGCAGGGGCGGGGGATGTCCCACAGCGTGCCCGGACATCAGGGGTGTGGCCACAGGCTCCGCAACAGCGTCTGTCCTCCCCAGCGTCGGCACCACAGGTGCCCCCTGCTGTCCGGTTGGGGGGAGGTCCCCGCCTGCCTGAGCCCCACAGGAGTGCCGCCGGGGCAGCTGGAGCCGAAGCGGAAGCTGTCGCCCCAAGGCGGGGATCACAGACGCATGAGGGGGGACCATACTCTGGACCTGCTGTTCTGCACTGACCTTGAGGTAGGGGGTCTGATGGTTGGGAGTGTTGTTAGTTTACCTTTACCTCCTGCAGGCTTCCGTCCTGGCGTGCCTACATGACCAGAGGGGGTGGGACTGATTAGAATGGTCCGCCCTCAGAGGCTGATGGAACCCTATGGGTTCCAGGCTGCGCTGGGGGATTTACTCACAGACCTCAGCTACCACTCCATCGATGCCCTTGTGGCCTTCTGGAATGATTGGTTGGTCAGGGCTATTGACCGGGTGGCTCCCAGGCATCCGCTTCCCGTGTTTTGGCACCGCAGGTCCCTGTGGTTTACAGAAGACCTGGGCCAGCTGAAGCGCAAGTGGAGGTGGTTGGGGAGACATACTTGTGTGCCATACTTGGGACTAAGACACCGACTGCAGCATAAACTGTTTTTTAAAAGTTATGCCATGACTGTGCGAGCAGCAAAGAAGCACTCATAGCAGCTGCGAAATCGCTTCCAGCAGAGCTTTTCCAGATGGTGAGGGGTTTGGTCACTCCTGTCTCCACCTGAACCCAGAGTTCTCCAGGGCCCGCTGTGACATGTTTATGACATATTTTGCAGATAAAATTGCTCACATTGAACAGGACTTGGACATCACCCTTTTGGATCCAGTGGCAGAGCCAGAGTTAAGAAATACCCCCATCTGGTCAGTGTTTATGGGATCAATTTTTGTCTGGGTTGATCAACATTTCCTTGGGGGAAGGAAGGGTACCGGAGTCCCTTTAATTGTGAACTGATGTCTGTACATATTTATTGTATACACAACTGCTGATATCAAGTAGAGAAATTAAATGACAAAGTCACTCTCTACATGCAGGCAATTACGTATTTTCAGCTTGTTTGCACTTTGTCTGCTCATTGATATGCAGCTAATATTCGATAATGGATTAATGTAATTAGAATTGCAAGAGACTTTCTAGCATGGTTTTTGATTAGCTATTTATTCGACTGTGATCCTCACTTTTGTTCAAAATAGATGATCTGTCCCCCGATTCATACTACACTATGATTAGGGACCCTTTATTCACTGCGCTTTCCCATTGGTAGCAATGGAGAAAAAACACAGTGAACATCGGTCCCTAAAAATTTACTACTGTCTGATTTATTTTTTTCTCTGAAGGCATCTTTTACCAGCTGGCTGCTATAAAAGTCTGGATATGAATGGGGCCTGAGGTTCTTTTGAAATGGTGTGCTGGATTCTCTTTAAGTTTTATTTATTTAAAACTTCAGCTCATCAAGAAAATCCCACAAGATATAACACCTCATTCCCCTGATGGGCTTGGGGAGAGCAGGCAATTCATATACAGTAAATATCATTTACACTATTTTAACACATTCATCACATTCTTCACTCTCAAACAAATCCTACTGACAGATGAGCTGGAGATTCTGAAATAGTTAAAACAAGTAAATGTGATTCAATAGTGCCAGCAGCTTTGAATTCATATCTTTTATATATTTATGCAATTTTTAAAAACTACTTCTTATGAATAATTATAAAACAAGGTTAGGTTTTTTTTTAAAAATTATTCTGTATATGCACTTTACTGACTGGTTATTTTTCCAAAGCTGTGATGCTGATGCTGAATGCAGAGTTCTACTGACTTCGAGGAAGTCTGTGCAGAGGTGTCCACCCAGGTAGTGTAGCATCTGATTCATCCATTGTATGTAAGTATCTTGGATGTTCAGACTTTGAAACACTGACTTCACCCTAGATTTCAGGCTGGTAGAAGCTTAACATGGAGAAAATGGGCAGAAACTACGTGTAACACCAGGAGGGGCATTAATTTCACTTCTTTGGGTTCAGTTAGGGACTCCCATCAAAGATCTGGTCAGAGGCAAACTTTGACATTCAAGTAAAATTTCAACAAATGAAAATTTATTTAACAAAATTACAGGGTCAGTACAATCAGATAAACCCAAACCCAACCCCCCACAATTCTACCTAATCAATTTTATTCAAAACATACCATCATTTCCTTCTCCATCCCTCACCCTGCTGCCACCAGGGGAGGGCCCTTTCCACCCCACCACCTCCTATTCTCACCAGGAGGGAGGGTTCATACAACAGTCCCAATGCAATAATAATCGAAATTCATAACAGTCAACAAAATCCATTACTATCCCCATTCCAAAAACAACACTACAATATACACCAAAAAAATCACCCCCTCTACATATACAATCTACCCCCCAGAAGTACAATACACAAATAAGAATCAAAGTCCCCTCATTTGCTCAGTACTAGTTTATCATTTACCTCCTCCTCCTCTTCCTCTCCTGCTTTCACCAGGAGGTGAAGTCCTCTTTGAGCCAATTCTCTTTCCCACCAAACATTTACAATATGAGCCCTATTTCCTGGCCCCATCCCTCAGGCCCAACCAAAGGGCCCAACCAAAGGGCACGCCCCTTTGACCATGCCCCTTCGGCACTGGCCACCGGCACGGCTATCGGCCGCCCCCGGTTCTTGTATGGGCGGCTCGGAACTCAATTGTTCCAGACCCCGCCCACCTGTCAAGCGCGGCTGCAGCGTCCACTCTTCCCAATCACTGTACACCCCTTTGGAAGCTTGCTGATGGCTCAGGCCTGGGGCAATAGTCCACACTCCCCCACACAGGATCTCAAGGGGGTAGGGGGGGCTGGTCCCAGTCATTCCCTCTGCTATGGGGCTGCCCCTCACCCCACATCCTTTCACCGCCTCCACTCTCAATGTTGCTCACCACCGGGGCCCATCCTTCGCTGCTGCTGCTTGCGAGCTGGGGCTGACCTGAGGCCAGGTAGCTTGTTGTTGTCACCGCCAGCTGACATCCAGCTCTCATTCAGTCACATCAACTTCTCAGACCAAAATGGCTTCAATCTGAAGCCCTCAAGCCTTCTGCCCCTTCCTTCTGCCCACGATGAAGCCCCACCTAGTGGCTTCAACTAGCAAGACGGAGGCTGCTTTTAGACAAGTCTCACTTCTTGCAGACTCCAAAGTCCACGAGAAAAGAAACTCACATGGGTGTGTGTGTGTTTAAGATGTTCCCCCGCCGCTGCTGGACGTCGTGTGGCTATAGTAACCTCGCACTTGACTGGAGATGCTGCCGTGAAAAACCCACATAATCAAGGTTTTACAAGACAGCATCTCCAGTCAAGCGCTAGTTTGCCACAGCTGCTGTTACAAATGACAGACACCAACTTCCGATAGTGGCAGAGGAATGTTTAAACCCCTCAGCGCGGGTTTCTTTTCTTGTGGACTCTGAAATCCACAAGAAATGAAGCTGCGTGAGGCTCGTCTAAAAGTAACCTAAGCAATGCTCAGCCATGTGATTTGCCTGGCTCATGCAAAATTCCATGAGTCTAACTCCTCATTTACAAAGACTACCTAACCCCTCAATAGCTCCGCTCAGAGCTTAAAGCTTCTGAAAGTAACAGGTCTAAATAAGTCATACAGGTTACATATGTATCTCCCTTCTTCGACTTAAGATTATATTAGTTTGAGTTTGAGACAACCTTCTGCCCGGAGGCATAACTAGAGTGGAGTGGGTTCTGGTGCAGAAGATGGAACGGAGCCCTCTCTTCCCCTGTTCCAGGACACTAATGCATCAGGGCTCATAGGCCCCAGCACAGTCCTTGTTTTGCTTAATTGCTTCTGCCCGATTTTACCCTCATAACTGTTTAACTTCCTTACAGTGTCAAGGAGACAGTTTAGCCAAAACATTTAACATGTTATCACCAAGATACCAGAGATCGCAAAGTGATGAGTCCCATTAAGTCTCAATCTATATTCATTTGCACCTAGATTCAAATACCCTACAAAATGTACCTTTCCCCCAGTAAAGTAACATGTTTTGCCTTCCCAGTAGTGTAAAGTTTGTACTGGATACAGCAGACAAAAGGGGTTGTTAGCACCTTATTTAATCCAGCTGGAGAAAGAGGTGGCTGACTCCCTGCCCTGGCTGCTGTTATTTGTTCATTCATTGGCAGAGGGCAGGAGGAAGGCACCTTCTAGCTTTAGCAAGCTTGGGATAAGCACTCTTATCAAATAATAAGCATAACACCCAGGCAGGAGGGATCTGTGTGCCTGGGAGCAATATGAAAATTTAAAAATGTAGAAAGGGCATGAGTGCACAAGCGTAGCTAGGTTGGAATGAGCCCACTTGCTGATATAAGTGTTGATAGCTGAAGAGCAGCAAACGGAGACACCACTTCATTCAGGCCCTCGAAGCACCATTTCATCTGCAAGGAGGCTCTGTCCAATGTAGCAAAGAACACATTAACTGTGAATCTTTCTTCTGCAGATGTTAGTCTTTGGTCCTCACAGAGCTCATCATGAAACTTCTTCAGCCTTGGTGCACATCGCTCTTCAAATTCCTGAGATATTTCCCAACCTTCGGACATTTCAACAGCAGTTTTGTGAAAGGAGTCATACTGACTTCTGGCCTCTTGAAAATTAGTATGATTGGTCTGGAGAAGAGTTGCAACTTTGATGAGGTTCACCTTGTGGCGATTGTAGCAGCTTTGAAATGCAGTTAATAGATTCTAAATTTTTTGTGAGCAGTACAAAAAGGAAGACAAACTGAACTGGAACTGCTCCATTTTAGATTTCAGAGCTCTTGCTTCCAAGATTTCATCCTTCTTGCTCAGGAGTATTGCCTTAGTAAGCACCTTGAGGATATCTGTGAAGCCATAGTGTAGGGCCACTAGAGAGTCATATCGTGATGATCACCTTGTTGGACGTAGGGCACTTTCCAACAATACATTCCGCACATGGTTTGCCTCCAGGAAAGAATCCAGAAGGCAAAGCATGTGCAGGGTTTGTAACGTGGGAACATCCTCACTCCCCCATGTGCATTTTTGCCAGTGATCATGCAGACCATTACAGATCTGGATTTCCCTACTCTGCAATCCTCCGCAGGATCACTGGCAAAAATGCACAGGGGGTCGCTCCCATGTTACAAACCCTGCACATGCTTTGTCTTCCTGATTCTTTCCAGGAGACAAGTCGTTTGCGGAACCTATCGTTGGAAAGTGCCCTAGGGCTTAAGTCCAACAAGGTGATCACCACATATGACTCTAGTGGCCCTACACTACCGCTTCACAGATATCTTCAAGGTGCTCCGAGGTAATACTCCTGAGCAAGAAGGATGAAATCTTGCACATGAAACTTATCTTCGGAAAGCACCTATAGTCTCTTCAGCGTGATGTTTGACTCAGATGCAAACAAGGACAATGTATGCCATTGTTTGATGCTGTGTGTGAAGAATGTGTAGAGATGTTCTACTCCAAATAAATTCCTTACTTCTGGAAAATCTGACACAGCATCATCCAGGACTAAATTTAAGTTGTGGGTACATCTAGTTCAAACATCATACACCCCACACACACTTTAAAAGCTGCTTTAAATAGTGTGTGTCAAACCAGCCACTGATTGATCTTCCACTTCAACAAAACCCAAGGACTCATATATTCTTATGTCAGTTGGCTTCCCTTTTTCATCTGTCTTGGTTGACACAAAGCAGACCACCTGGCTCAGCTAATCCTTCCTTGGGTTAATATCTTGGGTTGTATCCATGATCACAGCAAAAACAGAGCTTTGTTGGCATCATTTATTATTCCATCCCTGACATGCTTTGAGAGTATGCCAATCAGTCCATTCTGTGCATCAGTACTCTGGTAGATACTTTACTGTTCCTTCTAGCATCCTCACCAACATGTCCAGTACTGGATCATGTTTTGCAATAAGTGTGACAATGAAAATTCCCACGGTTTCCACTTGAGCTTCCATATTTCCTATGACCTTTAAATGGCAGGTTGGAAAAAGTCAAAGTCAGTGACACAAGTGATGCTACCACACTTAGCCACACTTAACCCCACCCCGGGGTCACAACCACCGTCACTTCTGTTTGGCGGCCACCAGATGTTCACCACGCTTTGCCCCTAACCATGGTAGCAGTTACCACTGGTTGTGATCTCGGAAAGTCGCAGGGAACAGCCAGTGGTAAGCACTAGCATGGTTTAGGCCAAAGTGTGGTAAGGAGCACCATCATGTCTGTTCCAGGTATCGGCTTACCCTGGGGTGGGATGATGACCATTACCCTGGATTGGGTCTAAGCATGGTAGTATCACTTCTGAAAATACCCATTCATAATTCTTAATTAGGGATGTGCATTCATTTTAGTTATTATGAATAACCAACTAAAAAAAATCATGTTTTAGTTATTCTTATAACTAAAATGAATGGGCTAGTAACTAAAACAAAAAACATTTTCGTTTTAGTTATTGAAGGACCAGCAGGTGCCTGGCACTGGCTCCAGGCTGTCTGCCTTTGCTGGTAAACAAGAGTTCAGAAGAGGGTCAGAAGGGCGGGGTAAAGCCCTTGGGTGAGGGGTACAATCTGTCTAAATTGGATGGGAAGCAAAAATGTTACAGCTGGAAATGCATGCACACAAAATGTGATGCTTATAAAATTGGATCTTTTATCCTATCTTTCTGAAATTTGTCAGGGATGATCCCTTGGTTGAGGGGAACACTCTGTCCAAACGTCATCCAAAGTGGATGGAAAACAAAGATGTTATAGCTGGAAATGTAGCTGCAAACTTCAAAATTACATTGCTTATAAAACCGGAACATTTTATCCAATCTTTCTTTCTGAAATTTGGTAGGGATGATTCCTTGGCTAAGGGGTACAATCTGTCCAAATGTCATGCAAATTGGATAAAAAAATGAAGACGTTACAGTCAGAAATCCATTTCCCACTGAAACCAAATAGATTTTATTTTAATGAGATTTTAATAACTACAATTAAAATAAAAACAAAATGTAGTATTTTTAATTTATAAAATAAAAACTATTTTATTCACAATGCTCCTAAATTCTATCAAGCACTTGCCTCCAAAAATGTGCCTCTTTCCTTACAGCATCTTCTAGATCCTGTATCATGGTCTTGCACAAACACCACTACTCAAGAACCATGCAACACTGCACTGCTCTGAAGAATCTCTAACACCTACTGAAGAGGAAAGCTCCAGTTTTCTAACGGTTCGGCACACGAAGCCCAACAGCTCTTCTGCCAGCACAGGAGCCAGCCAAAGACACACTGCAAAACAAACAGCAATGTAACGTGCTGCCTGCAGCATCAGGGATGAGGCAAGGCCCGTCTTCAGGGGAGCTACAAGGAGAACACACACACAGGGTGAAAACAGACATGACGCTAACCACCCTTTAACCACCCTTGGTGGTCATTTATGCATGTTTCAGGGCTGCACAGGGCACCAATACAGCCCTGCAACATGCATAAATAACCACCAAGGGTGGTTAAAGGTGGTTAGCGTCACGTCTGTTTTCACCCACAGACTCCCTGCCTCCACAATGACCCATCAGATCCCCTGCCTCCACACATCCTGATGAAAGGCTGTAAGCAGGGAGAGATGGGGTGGGAGAAAATCAAGGAAGCAGAATGGTTCTATAAGGCAAGAGTGGGACCGATAGTATCTGCACCTTAAGAAGTCTCTCAGTGGAAACAAGAAGGGATACAGGAGCTTTTTAGGGGGATGAATGATCTGGGTGAAAGAGGAATGAAAATGGGAATAAAAAATATTCTAAAGTGAGGAATAAAAAAATATAGTGAGATCTAGAAATTTCAAATCAAAAGGAAAGGAGTACAATAACAATTTCAGAGGGAACCAGCAGAAGTGGATTGGAAGCATGAAACTGCATTGGACTAGTCTGAAGAGTGAGAATTGGCAGGAACAGGATAGTTTGTTCAACTGCCGTCTTTAGTCCATACCTCAAAACACTCCCACATCCATAACTTTGCCCATCTGAGCAGTTCCACTAACTTCCATGGGAATACTCATGAATGTGTTTAAGTATTCATAGGATTGGCCACTGTATTTTTAGCTTGCAACACCTTAAAGCAGAGTTGGAATGACAAAATATGATGTCACATTTCTCTCAGCCTAAAATAACTGCATTGTCATGAGCTCTCAAAGTACATGGAGTATGTCCTTGTTTCAAAGCGTATGAAATGCTTGATCCTTTCTATGATCCCCTGCCCCCCCACATCCTCCCTGCCCTCACACAGACCAGTCTCCTTTCCTGACACACAGACACCCCAGATCTCCTCCCCCACCCAGCCTCCCTGACCCCATGCTGACCCTCTGCCCCCACAGACCCCCTCCCAGATCCTCTGCCCCTACCCAGCCTCCCTGCCCCTACCCAGCCTTCACACAGAACACCACCACACAGATACCAGCCTCCCTGCCCCCAGCCCCTCCCACACCCCAGGGAACACTCACCTTCCCAATTCAAGGGTAGGGCACCACTGCTCCCCAGTCATCGCTGTGCAGCCTCTCAAACTCCACTGGACCCAAGTCACCACTGCTCTCCCCTCCACTCTGAGCAGGTCAGGTTGCAGCTGTCACCAAGACTGCCTTTCACCAACTCCATCGGTTAAGAAGGCTGCATTCCTTTCTCTCAGATAAGGATCTGGCCGCCATCATCTATGCTTTCAGTACCTCAAGACTGGACTATTGCAATGCGCTCTACATGGGGTTGCCCTTGAAGACTGTTTGGGGACTGCAGCTGGTGCAGAATGTGGCGGTCTGCCTCTTGATGGGGGCGGGTTACCGGGAGCACATTACACCAATGCTTAAGAGTCTGCACTGGCTGCCTATAGCGTTCTGGGCACAATTCAAGGTGCTGGTTTTGACCTTTAAAGCCCTAAACAGCTTAAGTCATACATATCCCAAGGACCGCCTTTCTCCTTAAGATCTGTCAAGGGCACCTTCTTGCAGCTTCCATCACTGGCCCAGTTTTGTTTTATATGACTGAGGCCTGCAGAGAGGCATTCTCAGTGGCTGCCTCACAGCTTTGGAACTCCCTTCCCTTGGAGGCCCACCTGAGTCCTAGTTTGAGTATCTTCCAGAGGCCGTGTAAGACCTTTATATTTGGCTAGGTATTCAATGGTCAGGAATAGATTGGGTGGGGGGGAGCGATGGGGGTGTTTTTAGTTTTGTGGGGTTTTAATTATTTATATTTGTATTTTATGTAATTATTATTAGGGATGGGACTTTTGGTTTAAAACCAAGAGATCCAAGAATTGGGCCCTACTGGTGTCCGATTATCGGATCTCGGATTTCCCAATTGAAGTCAATGGGAAATTCTCCCCATTGACTTCAATGGGAACAAGAGCTGTGACCCACGACCTACAGGGAAGGCACAGGCACCCACCCCGGCCTCAATTACCTCTAAAAACCCCACGCGCCGGGGTCTGACGTTACACCCTTCCCCGGGGCCCCTAAAGCATCTTAGCTGTGGTCCCAGTGGAGGAGACAGCTGCCACCGGCTGGGGTGCCAGCTCCACTGCTGGTGACAGGGTCTCCTCTGCCGCCGGTGGGAGACCCAGCCACTGGCAGCAGAGCCAGCTCTTCTGCCGAGTCACCGGGTCTTCTCTTTCTTCCTTCTAATTTTCTTTCTTCTTGTTCTCTTCTTCTAGGTCCCATGCCAGTCCAGGAACTAAGAAGGCTTCTGGCATCTTACAGACAGTCAGTGCAGTGCACGGAGCACCGGTGTTATTTATATTTATTTATTATTTTATAGATTTATATCCCGCCCCCTCCTGCAATGCAGCTCGGGGCGGCTAACAACAATGATAAAAACAATTAAAATCAGTTAAAATATAAATATAAAATGCATCAATAAAACAGGGCTAAAAGACAATAGTAAATAAATAAATGGGCGGGGGATTAAAATCACCCCCCCCACCCTCCCTCCCAAAGGCCTGGGCAAACAGCCAGGTCTTACAGTTCCGCCGAAATGTCAAAAGGCTTGGGGCCAGGCGAGCTTCCTCCGGAAGGGAGTTCCACATCCGCGGCCCTAACACCGAGAATGCTCGCTCCATCGTGGCCCCCCGCTTAACACGGGGGACCTCCAGGAGGGCACCCCCGGCAGACCGCAGGAGCCGTTCCGGGGCACGAAGGGCGAGGCGGTCCCTAAGGTAAGAGGGGCCAAACCCGGAAGTTCCCCGGAAGGCCTAGAGCGTCTCTGACGCCGCCAGCCACAGCCGGCGCTGAGGCCGCCGGACCGCCCGCCGCCGCCGCACCCGGAGCTCCGCTGAGAAATACAAAGGTAGTCAACTTGTAGTAGGGGTGATCCCTGGGGGGTTGGAAGGGTGTTAAACACACACCCCCGGGATCGGGTCTATACTTACCGGTGGCTGCGGGGACGCCATGGCTGCTGGTGCTGGGGGGGGGGGCTCTTTTTTTAAAAAAAATCCAGGCTGGGCAGGGTAGGTGGGGGGTGTCCTCCCTTCCACCCGCGCAGCCTGGACTCGGGGAGGGTTTTTTTAAAAACTTTTTTGGTGGGACTTTTTACACTGCAGCCATTCATTTAAATGGCTGCAATGTAAAAAAAATCCGGTACCAGGAATCCGGTACCGGTACCGGATTTCGGGTAATGCCGGTACGCCCAGTACCGGCATTATCGGATACCGGATTTACCGGCACGCCCGCCCCTAATAGCTACCATACTGTAGAGACAGGAGGAATCATTTGTACCCCACTCCCCCAACTTGGGCCACAGGACAAATGTCCCTTCTGTCCCTATGGTAGCTATGATCCTGCACAAGTGTGCTTGTAAGAGATTATTCTCTAGCCTGCTGAAAGGGACTTTCACTGCTTCCATTTGTGATCCTCCAAGTGAGTGTCTTTAAATTAAAACTTTAGAGCCAAAGTCAATGCACTCATTTGAGAATTCTGACTTTAGAACAGGCTGAGTTCAGCCTTGTAATTACAAATTCTTCTTTCTAGCTCAGCCCAAAGTTAGTCAGTGGGTAATTAGATTTTCATAAACACATGAAAATTTATGCAGATTAGGGATGGCATGAAGCGTACCTATTTCTCTCCATCAAATGTTGGAGCGTATGAATTAATACATTTTCCCGTTTTATTTTTGTAGCTTTCACACACTTTTTGAAAAGATACTTTCTCTGCATATTTTAACAATTTTCAGATCTCTCTCTAAAACCTAGTACCTGAGAGAAGAGGATGCCCAATCACACAGATTACCAAATAAGTATTTCAATTTCTTTAGAGGCAGATAGAAGCTGACTAGATGTCAGTATTGGATACTTTACTGGAGTGCTTTAGAAACAGGTTTGCAGAAAAAATCCATAAAGTCAATAGAAGATCCATGCTTTTAAACATTTCAGGTGCTTGTCTAAACCTGGCCTTTGTTGTGATGAAAAACTCTCCAGTGAATGCTGAAACCAAGCCAGTGACAACGATGATCACAGCGGGAAGTAGATTTAAAAGACGACGCAACAATGAAAACCTTCTCTCTGAATCAATACAGCTGATAATGCAAGACCTATATTTTTTTCATATTGACCAAAAGCTCTGAGAACGCTGACCTAGGACAAAACCCAGTGTCCTGTAATCTATACCTATCATTCATTCCTAGCAATAATTAGTTTACAGACTTGCGCATGGAGGCGTGAAACACCTGGCAATGCTCAGTCACAGCAGGATAAGACCACAAGAATACATTTACAGTGACAGAAGAGGAAGACAATACAGAAACAAGAGTGAAGTAATGTATGTCCCTTGAGGCAAAGTGACCACAAGAACCAAGTAAGAGTCACTTTCCTAGCTCTGCTACAAGCATAACCTTTTCAGTTACTTTCTTCCCGTGCCTGTGCCAAGACTGTGCTCCATTTTCATCTTTCTTCTATAAAGTACTTCCATAGTAGTTGTCATTAGGGATGGGCGAACGTGATTCGGAAGTTCGGAGTTCGGCCTGAACTCTGCCTGTTCAGACGACCGAACCTGAACTGACTGAACCGAACTAGATTCCGAATGTCGAAATGACTGAACAGTTCAGTCAGTTCGGATCGCGTTCGGTTGAGTTCGGGTGGCAAAAACGTGTCATTAGAAGGCAAAATGTGACAGGGAGGGGGAATCAACTGAGGAGCAGACTTCCAGGCACCAGGGGTGGAGAGGCTTGGAGTAGCAGCCAGCCTACAAAATCACCATCCCTTTTCGCCTCAGACCACTGGCTTCGCAGTCTGTGACTGGCCACGGGCTAGGCTGCACTGAGCCAATGGGGCTTGTGGTGAGGCAGGCAAAGCAAGAAACAAAACTGATTGCCTCCCCCCTTCCCAACACCTTCTGAGCTAGTCACGGTTCCTGACAGCAGGCATTTCAGAAGGCTCCTTCTCTCCTTCCTATTCCTAATCCATTGCCATTCTCCTCCTATATTTCACCCATCCAACCCATTTACCTCCATATTATCATTTATTTAGATTATATTAGATAAATTTAGGTGTTATTTTTTGTTTTTACCCCTCCCTGTGTTCCCTGTGTTCAATCTTCCTTCCTCCCTCCCCCCTCTATTGAATTATTTCCCTCTCCCTCTTATTATATCCCTGATTCCCTTCCCCTGTTTTAAGTTTTGGATTTATTTAGAGTAGGATTATTATTATATTGATTTTCATTTCAGTTTTGTACCCCTCCCTGCGTTCTTTGTGTTTCCCCCTGTGTAATATTGTATATATAGATAGACCATTATTAGATAGACAGTTACTAGATAGATATACATAGTAGTTAGCTTAGTTATAGAGATAGGTAGAGATACAGCGTGTTTGTAGGACAAGGCCTTGGTAGTTAATTATTAGGATATTCCATTTAGTTCAATAGGTTTTAGAATAGTTAATAGCAGTTAGATTTAGTGTAGAGATAGATAGATATAAAAAAAGAAACAGCCACTCAAGTCCCAGGACCCACTGTCAGAGTTCTGGGGCCAAGTTATAGGCAGGGAGGGCTGTGGCCAATACCTAGAAGCTGCCACTCTAGCCCCAGGACCCACCGTCATGGGTCTGGGGCCATCATTCCTTACACAGAGGCGATGTCATTCCACTGCATCAAGAAACAGCCACTCCAGCCCCAGGACCCACTGTCAGGGTTCTGGGGCCAAGTTACAGACAGGGAGGGCTGTGGCCAATACCTAGAAGCTGCCACTCTAGCCCCAGGACCCGCCATCATTCCTCACACAGAATAATTCCTCACAGAGAGAGCCGATTTTCCAAAGCATCAAGAAACAGCCACTCCAGCCCCAGGATCCACTTCCAGGGTTCTGGGGCAAGTTACAGGCAGGGAGGGCTGTGGCCAATACCTAGAAGCTGCCACTCTAGCCCCAGGACCCGCCATCATTCCTCACACAGAGAACCTTTTTCCAAATGCCCAAACCGAACCAAACACGACCGAACCGAACAGCTGAACCTGAACGTGGTGACCGACCCGAATGGCTGAACCGAACTGCCGAACCTGAAC
Organism: Sphenodon punctatus; assembly: GCA_003113815.1. Classification (NCBI taxonomy): domain Eukaryota; kingdom Metazoa; phylum Chordata; class Lepidosauria; order Sphenodontia; family Sphenodontidae; genus Sphenodon; species Sphenodon punctatus. Next base: position 1,983,877 of record QEPC01010693.1, read on the forward strand.
CACAATCTGTTCGCCCATCCCTAGTTGTCATACCCTTCTGCTTCATGCCACAGTGAAACCATGTAGTACAAATGATGCTTCCCACACTTTCCAGTGTTATACTCAATTTTCATGTCATGGGAGGAATAACACGTAGTCAGCATTTACAATTGGCTGAATTTAAATACTTGTAGTATTATTATTTGTAAACTGGTGGTATGCCTGGGATCCCAAACATGACCAAAATCTCAGTGTGCTGGACAGTATAGTAACCTGATTTAAGCAGAATAGAAGACACAAAAGTTGTTCTTCAGTGTAGTTCTTTAGCAGATAAAATAATCTGCTAAAGAACTACACTGAAGAACAACTTTTGTGTCTTCTATTCTGCTTAAATCAGGTTACTATACTGTCCAGCACACTGAGATTTTGGTCATGTTTGGGATCCCAGGCATAACACCAGTTTACAAATAATAATACTACAAGTATTAAGGTAAAAGGATAGATGTACCACTCGTATTCCTTTGAGTAGTACTTTGCTCCACAAATGGATTCCTAATGATAATCACACTTGATTAGTAATACAATGGAGTCCTTTTATAGTTCCACCATAACGGGAATTGAAAGTTTCAAAATGAAACGATTCAGAATTTCATTCTACTTTACTTAGTACATATTTTCACTCAGAATTTCCTGAACACAAGTTGATGCTATAAATGAGAGGACAGAAGAAAAGGAAATTCAAACAGCCACTTTTGTGCAAGGTAAAATATGCACTATGTATAATCAGTCACTGAAACTGAAAGTGATGCTAGTTCCTGTAAAACTTGTTTCCTGTAGGCTTATCTTTTAAAAGGCAGTACAATGGAATACACATAGCAGTTGGTAACCAGCAGCAAAACAATTAAGAAACTGTAAAGCAACAGTTAAGAAGCTGCAAATGTGTTTAGTTTTTTCCCCTGATTCACATTTAAGAACAAGAGGAACCACCAGTGAAAGAATCATCCTGTAGGGCATGCAGACTGTATTCACAGTCATTGAACAGTCTTAATCAGAGATTCTAAAGAAGCGAGATGCCAACCTCAAACCTTTACTTTGCAAAGTGGATTGACTCTTGTGTATTCTGGTAGGCTGGAACATTAACCACATTAAGAATCAAGCAGTGCTCAGTGAATTCCACTTCTGAGATGATTAACTGTTAGATTACATAACCCTGAAAAAGGAATATCTATCAGGCAGAAATTGGGAATATAGCAGAAAGGACCTGCATAGTTCCTGATGGCAGCTGTGATGCAGGTGGTTAAGCAAAGAGAAGGCTTCAATACAGATCTTATAGACAAAGACAAACACAGTATTTTGAACCCTAAGCTAGAACATGGGCAAATTAGATCCTCTGTATATCAGATGTGATTGTAAGGATTATGCACTGGGATACTGGTAAAGTGAGAATTTTAAATACTTGCATATCTCACACCTCAGATGACACCCAGCTTGTCAGGATAGGAACGTAGAAGGATTTCTACTGTCTTAATAACTTCCACTGTCACAAAGCTTTGCAAATAGCCATCTCGGCTTGTCTTCAACTGTGAAAGGCAGTCCTACGTGATATCTAGCAGAAAAAGAACAAGTGAGATCTCAAAACATCGGATAAAAACAGGTCTTGAAAATAAAACAGTTCATTTTTCCAGAGAAATTGTGGTTTTGAGGACAATGGTCTTCTAAATTTGCTATTAACCAGCTGATTGGAGATAGGTTTAATACCATAATTTTGTTCTAAGAATTCAAATATTTCTCTGCTTCTGTCTGAGCTTTACTGAAGCATAACCAGTACTGCACCAGTGATGTTCAGCACAGTTCTCTGATAATTCTGTGCACAGGGTAAACTTAGCTAAGGAATTTTATTTTGTAAGTGTTAGTACTTATTATCACTTATTATAGTGATTTTACAAGTCAAGGTATATTTTCTTACCCTCAAATATTTCTGCATGGTTATTTTTAAAGGCATATGATGCAAATGTCTAAAATCAGCAGCATAGATTTTATTTTAAAATTTACCCATCAAAATTAAAAAGCCTAACAATACCTGCACAGTTTTGATATTACTGAAGTATTTTGCCTTGCATCCAACAACTCACTGCTACAGGCTAAAAAGCAAGATAGAGTCCTGGAAATGTCTTTCATAATAAAACAGAAAATTACAGAGAATTCTCTACAGTCATTCTCTCTCACTCACTTCCTGTTCTACACTCTTTTGAAATGTTAACTGTGCTCTTTCAACCAAAACATAGCTGTATTTTTCAGTTTATTTTTACATGTGCAGAGTGAAATAGTTTGTATATATAGGAGTGTAAAAATGCAAATGCATATACATTCACTCACAGGGTGTTAATGGGCGTGACAGTGGAGCGTCACTGTCACGTGACCTGGGTCAGGAACATGCCGGTAACAGTCCCAACCAGGTCCGCTGGCACACAAACGTGCTGGCGACTGGGCCGTCGAAGAGGGCAGGGAGCCGCACAAACATGCAGCTCCCCTCCTCTCCACCATAACAGGCAGCCAATGACAGCTGCCATGTCATCTAGCCATGGCGGACCTGATGTGGGCCAGGTCACGGCAGGCCATAACAAACATTATACCTTGCTGTAGCCTACTCAGGCCCAGTCGTGCAGATGGCAGCCTGGTCTGTAACCCCAACACTCTCAGGAGCAATCCCGGGTGAACATCTGCCAGGGCATTAACAAATGTGCCAGTGGTTCAAAGGCCAAAACAGGCCACCGCCACCCTCACATTTGTTAACAACCACAGTATATTTATACAGCTGCGAACAGTGTAGTGGAGCAGAAACGCAAGGGAAAGGAGTTCCGCCACTTTTCCTGCAACCCCCCTGCATTCTTAGAGGCTTTGGGGAGGCTCTCATGAAGATCTCCTGCATTTTTAAAGCTACCACTAAACCACAGAGTATACGTAAGTTGCCCATGTAGTTGCAGTAAATGAACAGACATTTTTAAATGTAAAACTTTGCATGCAACAGTTTAAAAATAGGCTCATGTTTTTGTAAAGTATTTTGGGTTCTTTAATATGAATGGCACTATGCTTAATATACATCGATGATGCTGATGATGATCTCCTCCTACTTTCATATTCTCTGTGGGGTCCTCACTCAAACCTAAACTAGAGAATAAAGCCTCTATTTTTTTTTCTGCTGCCCTTCTGTTTATTATGAAAGCAGTGTTGTCTATCAGAATTACACGTTCTGTCCAATATTCCCATATACAGCCTGATCATTGAAATTTGGGGCTACTTACATAAATGACAGGTGTTCTCAGAATTGGGCCCATGGCCTGCTAAACTAAGAAAAGCAGTCATGAAAAAAGAAGGTCAAAACCTTTTCCTCCTCTACTCAGTTAATTGTTGAATTTACAGTGCTAAGTATTGCCTCATTTTTGAGCAAGCTTATTTAACTCTAGTTATCAAATAGATTTTCACTATAATTAATAGGGATGTGCGAACGCGGTTCAGATGTTCAGAGTTCGGCCCAAACTTGGTCTGTTCGGCCGTCCGAACCAAACTCAAAAACGGTCAAACAGTTTGGTCATGTTCGGATGAGTTTCGGGTTGGGAAAAACGTGACTGGAAGGGGGAGGCAGCTGAGGAGCAGACTTCCTGGCACCAGGGGTGGAGACCAGGTGTGGTCCCAGGGCCAAATGATACTGATACAAAAAAAAATATTCAAATTTGGTATTGATTTCGGTATCGATAGCACTATTTTCGGATGTTCGGCCGAATCGAACTCTGCTGAATCAAACAGCCAAACCCGAACTCTGGTTTCGAACCGAACGTCCGAACCACGTTCTGTTAGCACATCCCTATTAAGTGTAGCCCAGGCAATTCTTGATCGCATGTAAATAATTTTAACTACAAGAAAAATTACACCAGAAGTCACAGTGGAGGACAACATTTATCGCGGACAGGAACACACAGAGTTGGCACATCATCCAAAAACTTTTATTGATTGTAAGAATTGGACCCTATATAAACAGTCTATACTGGACTTCATTAGTTGGCAATTTCAGTGTCTGGCAATAGTCTAATCCAACTACATTTAGCTATTTTTCAGAAGACAGACACAATCATAACATTATATAGGTTTTGAGATACATTTTAATACTGTAAAAATCAGCCGCTGGAATTATATTGTTTGTGTAACAATAAAATCAAAATATCATGACTGATCAACTTTTTGCTTAAAAATATTACCACCACATATGCATCAACTGCAAAGGAAGAATTTTAATTGATATTATAAGCCTTCAGGCTGGACACTTTCATGGAATGTACTTGGCGTTATCAGTATGAATCATAGCACTTGATACACCACATTCTGACACTTATTTTCTTGTTTGAGCACTATTTTACCGAAACTGCTCTGATAAAAGTAGTGCAGCTTAAATCTCTATCCTCTAATTCATAAACCATTTAGCAGACAATATTGGATGATCTCTAAAAGTCTAATAAGAATGTATGACAACTATGCTTCTAATATAAAGTTGCATACAATATCACTCTTCGAATTCTTATTATACAATATCATTCTTTCATTAACTTTAAAAATCTTTAAGAGTCTTTTCTTACCAAGGTTATAAAATGCTAATTTCTCAAGTGAACAGGAGGATATTTACATCATTAAATAAATATCCATCAGTACATTTGCTGCTGTAATGGGATTTTCTGCCACAGTTATTTATATTTTATTCCTGCAACCAGATTTTTCATAACAAACAGAATATTAAGTTAGGCATTTGTTAAATACTTCAGAAACACACCTTTGGAAGTGCACTCTATCACATACCTAGTAAAGATGTTTATTTCTTCCCCAACTTACAATATGGAAGGTTAGTTAAATATAGTGGAAAATTGTACCTCCTGGTTTGTAATTGAATGTTTACTTTCCTAATGGTTCCCTTTGTGCTGGAATCCCCAGGCTACTAAGACTACTTTGCACTGCATAAATGGAATTGCAACATAGCAAGATAGCTAGTGAAGAATCCCTTGAGCATAAGGGAATTGTCTACCATCAGAAGAAGCTCTGTTGCCTCCTGTGTCATCAGCCAACCCCTCATTGAGTAAGACACATTCCATGGACAGAACCCTTCTGGGTATAGTTCTCCATTTGTGCTACAGGCACTATGGACCTTACCTTATGTCAATAGTGGAAGTTAGAGTAAGTCACCTGCTACTTTAATCTTCTGTCAAGCCAGGGTGGCAGAGGTTGATAGAACCACAGCTGGCTCCCTGCTGGCCACCATCTTCCACTGTATAGGTAGCTCCCCACATTTTAGCTGCCTGACCGCATTGTGCAGCTAAAATATAATGCTATGACCCCCCACACAGCAACAAAAGCATGCAAAATATATCAAACAACTATCAGATTGCAGTACCATCCACAACTGGTATGACTTTTGGAACCTGTGCATTATATCCCCATATACCTGAAGGACCACCTTTCCTACCATGACCCATTGCGGCCCCTACAGTTAGTCAGGAATGCCCTTTTGCAGGTTCCATCTGTTACCCTTGTCTGTAGGATGGGGGTGCACAGGAGGGCGTTCTTGGTTGCGACCCAAGTTTTGTGAAACTCCCTTACCCAGGAACCCAAGCCTAATCATCTTCTGGAAGCAGTGTGAAACTTTTTTATTTGGAAGAGCATTTGGCAGGCAGGGACAGAGGTTGGATGGGTTTTTGGGTAGGGTGGGAGTTTTTATGGCATACATTTTTGTATTTGTTTTAATATTTTTACTGTTGTGAGGCACCCTGAGTCTTTTGGGACAGGCAGCATATCAATTTAAACAAAAAAATAACTCAAATAAATATAGTAGCAAACCGCATTCTAAGTTTTGGGGCACTTTTACATGAGCAGGTCACCGTGGCGTGACCCACTCGCACGATATTTCAAAATTCTGGAAGGCAGGATTAGACGAGATGAAAGTCTGGGATCACGCACATTGAAGGCAGTCGCGCATTGTTTAAATACTGCGAATTAAATACCTCGATTGTGAGGTATTTAATTTGTGGTCTGAAAACAATGCGCAAGTGCCTTCCACACGCATGATCCTGGACTTCCGTCTCGTCTAATCCCGCCTTACGGGATTTTGAAATATTGCATGAGCAGGTCTCACCACGGCGACCTGCTTGTGTAAAAGCAGCTTTTGACAATAAGGTAGAAATTTCCACATTTATTGTAGGAATTGTTGGTCTTCTTTAGAGCCATTAAAAATATACATTTAATTGTCATCACAGTCCTAGGAGGCTTACAATTATGAGTGCCAAGAAGTTTTTGCCAAGAAAAAAGTTCCCAACCATCACAAGAATGCTGTGTTTTAATGAGGTAATGAGACATGACAAAGTATGTATTACTGCAATATAACACTCCTTCGGGGCGCTGTGAAGAACAACTCTGTTTTCTGAAAGTCACATATAATTGGTAGTGTCATATTGTCATTATAAGCTGTCCAAAATCCAGCTGAAGAAACAAGCAGATTTGATTTTTTTTAAAACACTCTTCCATGTATTGTTTCACAAAAATGTCAAGGCTGAAGAGATAAAATAACGCACTACTAAATATTTCTGTGCCACTTCATGGAATTTCAGAGTTCTAAGGGACCTCAAGAGCCATTTAGTCCAATCCCCTGCCTGGACAGCAGGATGACTACAACTACAACATCCCCAACAGATGACTGTCCAGCAGCAGTGAGTCTACAACCTCCTTAGGCAACTTTTTCCATTACTGAGCAGCTCTTGCTGTTAAAACTTTCTCCCCCAATATCTAACTGTAATCTACCTTCCTGTAATTTTTAAGTCCTGCCCTGCACAGGAAAGAAGAAGAGTTCCTTGCCATCTTCTTGGCAACAGACTTTAGATATTAGAAGACTTTCCTTAATCTTCTCTTTTCTAGACAAAACATACCCAGTTTCTTCAACCTTTCATCATAAGACTTGTTTTCAAGACGCTTTGTCATCCTCTTCTGAACTTGCTCCAGTTTGCCAATGTCCTTAAGAAGAGGTGCACCGAAACTGTACACAACACTCCAGGTGAGCTCTCTAGGGCTGAAACAACATTTCACCAAAACAGAAATCTCATCAAAATCCCAGTTCCTGATACCATCTCAGTCAAATTGAGAACCTCTCAGTACTTGGTAATGTCTCAGTACTTTGTAATGTCTCAACCAACATTTCACTTCCAGTTCTCGGTTTACTGACTTTCTGCTTACCAGGATCTCATTTATCACTTTGCCTTTTACTGCTTTGCCATCCATCTCAAATCCTGAGAGGCAATACTGACACAATACCACATTTCTTACACTCCATTTTTCTTTGTACTTCCTTGTCACTCATTGGCTAGTAGGTAGATTCCTTTACTAATCTGCAATTCAGTCGAGGATTGGTCAAATCAAAAGGGAACAACAATTCTGATTAGAGGCACTAGAGTTAAGGTTAAGGGACACTGGGGGGAGGTTAAGGGGTGGGCTATTCACACAGTGATTGGTTCAGAAATACAGAAACACCACACTCAGAAGTAAAACAGTACCGTCAGCAATGCTCTAAACAGTAAACGACTGATACATGGTACACGGTAAATGGTAAGTGGAAAGTCGGTATATCAAGACGGTATCTCGCAGCATTGCAAGAATCAAGAAATCACATGAGTATCAGGAAATGGTTGGAAAATTGATCCCAGTTCCCAATATGGCAAGATTTCTCACAAGCAGTAATTTAGCTGCTCGTTTCAGTCCTAGCTCTGGCCGATGCGGAATACAGTGGAATTACTTCTGCTGACTTGGAGATGATGCCTCTGTTAATACAGTCTAAAATTGCATTAGCTTTTCTGGCAGCCACACCACATTGCTGACTCATGTTCAGATTGTGATCAATCACAATTAAGGGTGCCACAAGTACCACAATCAGTACTCATGGGTAATACCCACATTTGTCAGACACCCTATCGGGCACCTGACTGTTACCCAGCCACCCACTGAGTGCCTGGGTGTCCCCCTTGCCAAAAAATCCAGCCGGGAAGTGCACTTTCCTGGATTTTTCGGGACACCACCAGATGCTGAGCCTAAGCCCTGCTTGGATGCTGCCTGCACCCATGCGTACCAGGATTCTTCACCCACCCGGCTGCTTCTCCCGGCCACTGCTCAGCTGGGTTCTTCCTGCTCAACTTTCCTGAGAGGAGGTGCAGAGTGAGGAGGCTTCTCCCATGTGCCTGTCTGGCAAAGCATTGCGTGCACAATGCACACTATGGGGACTATGGCACGCTGCACACCCACCAGTACTCTGGCCAGAAGCTGCGTGGGGCTTGCATTGCTGGCCAGGAAGAGCAGCTGAGTCATTCCAGGGAGCATAGGTGTGGGCAGAAGCCAGAGGGGCTTGGAACTGGCATCCTGGAAAGGCAGTATTCTGGGATGCTGGGTAGCCCACTGAGCTGTGTTCAGGCACTAATGAGTGCCTGAATGTGTCTGGGTCAAGTCAAGCACCCCAGATTCGCTGGGTTGTCCATTTTTGTCGGTGCCCAGTTGCAGCTCTAACCACAACCCCTACATCATTTTCACATGTGCTACTGCCAAGAACCCCCAACTTATACTTGTGCATTTGTCCGCCCTCCCCCCAAATGTATTTATTTATGTCCCCCACTATCCCCGAAGGCTCAGGGCAGCTTACAACAAACACATAGAATACATAAGTAAAATAAATAATTAAAACCCCATAAAACTAAAAAAATCCCTATCACTTTCCCCCCAATCTATCCCTGCCCATTGAATGCCTGGCCAAATAAAAAAGTCTTACACTGCCTCTGGAAGACATTCAAACAAGGGCTCAGGTGAGCCTCCAAGGGAAGGGAGTTCCAAAGCTGTGGGGCAGCTACCGAGAATGTCTGTCTGATGGCCTGAGCCCTATGAAGCTGAGCTAGTAATGGAACCCACAAGGGGGCACCCTCAGCAGATCTTAAGTGCCGTAAAGGAGAATAAGGAGAAAGACGGTCCTTCAGATATGTAGGGCCCAAGTCGTCTAGAGCTTAAAGGTCAAAAACAGCACCTTGCGTTGTCCCTGGAACACTATAGGCAGCCAGTGCAGACTCTTAAGCACTGATGTAATATGCTCCCGGTAACCCACCCCCATCAAGAGACAGACCGCTGCATTTTGCGCCAGTTGCAGCCCCCGAGGAGTCTTCAAGGGCAGCCCCATGTAGAACGCATTGCAGCAGTCCAGCCTTTAGGTAAGGAAGGCATGGATGACGGTGGCCAAATCCACATTGGAAAGAAAGACACAGCCTTCTCACCAGATGAAGTTGGCGAAAGGCACTCCTGGCCACAGCTGCAACCTGACCTTCCAGCCGCAGCGGAGGATTCTCACCCTGGGACCTTATATACATGTTAAACAGGAGGGGAGATAGGATGGAACCCTGAGGGACCCCCCCCCAAGAGAGGGGGGAGGGGGGAAAGAAGACTCCATCACCACTTGCTGAAACCTCCAACAGGAATGAACGGACCCACTCTAGAGTCATCCCACGAACCCCTGCCAGATCCTGCATCTATGTGGACACCACCTCATGGTCAACTATACCAAAGGCCACTGAAAAATCTAAAAGGATCAACAGGATACAATATCCCCAGTAAATGAGAGGAGCCTGTGTCATCCACCTACCTGCCTCGATGCTGCGGGGGCTGGGAAGCTCTGCCGCCGGCGGGGTGTGTGTGCTCCATCGCTCCGCTGCCCTGCTGTCTGGTTGTCCCGCTGCCGTTGTTTCCACTGCTGCCGCTGCCCGCTGGGAGACCTGCGGGGGGAAGAGAACTACAAGTGAGCTTTGGGGGGCTAGGGGGGGAATCGTAGAGGCCAGCCTGTGGGCTGACCTGTCCCCTCCCCCCCCACCCGGAAGTAGCGGGGGTTTAAAAACCCCGGGACCAGCGGCTGAGCCGCAAGAGCCTGAGAGGAGCCTGTGTCATCCACCTACCTGCCTCGCTGCTGCGGGGGCTGGGAAGCTCTGCCGCC
>QEPC01010693.1:1997517-2019040 GCA_003113815.1 Sphenodon punctatus
GGCTGTGGAACTCCCTTCCGGAGGAAGCTCGCCTGGCCCCAAGCCTTTTAACGTTTCGGCGGAACTGTAAGACCTGGCTGTTTGCCCAGGCCTTTGGGGGAGGGTAGGGAGGGTTTGTTGTTGTTTTTTAATCCCCTACCCTTTTTTTTGTCTAAGCCCTGTTTAATATTTATATGGAATATATGTTGGTTTTATTGAGTTTTAATGTATTTTATTGTTTTAATTATTTTATGTTGTGAGCCGCCCCGGGCTGCTTTGCAGGAGGGGCGGGATATAAATGTGTTGAAATAAATAAAATAAAATAAATAAATATAAATCTCATTGCAAAGTTCATTGACCAATGCCACAAGCACAGTCTCAGTGCTATACCCAGGATGAAAGCCAGACTGACATGGGTCCAAGAATCTAATTGCATCTAGATGTCCCTGCAGTTGCTTAGCAACAACACATTCAATAACCTTTCTTTAAAAAGAAAGGTTGATGGGGCGATAACTGCCCAAAAAGTCAGCGTCAAGTGACGGTTTTTTGAGCAGGGACCAAACCACCACCAACTTGAGGAATTCCGAAACCATCCCCTCCTGAAGGGAGGCACTGACAATCCCAGACAGCAAAGGCCCCAGTCTCTCACGGCTGGCTTTCACCAGGCAAAATGGGCAAAGATCTAATTTACAACTGGTTGCCTGCATTGCCCCAAGGACATCCGCTGCCTCAGTAGGCGACACCAACTGAAACTGATCCAAATATACAGGACAAGATTGAGCCTCCACAGCCCAACACTCTGACTCCGCCAAAGAAATAGCAGCCCCTAGGTTGAGATGAATATGAGCGATTGTGTCTGCAGAGTAGATGTTAAATAAATTCCACACAGCAAGCAGAAGATGACTCAGCCACAGGATGGAGACAGACTGAGTTCACCAGGCTGTTCACTGCCTGGAATAGCTCAGGTGGACAGGACTTTGCAGATGCTATGGTAGTGGAGAGCAGTCGTCACCGCCACCCTATCCACCCCATAGTCCTTCAAAAATGATCTATGGCTCAGTTGGTCAGCTTCAGTGCAAGTTAAACACCACCTGCGCTCCATCCGCCTCACCTTCCACTTCAGCTGCTGCAGGTCCCCCATAAACTACGATGACCTGTGCTGACACCGCAGGGGAAGCAGATGCCTGAATGCTACCGTGTTGATGGTGTTGGTCAACGTAGTGTTCCACAACTCAACCAGGCCATCTACAGAGCAGCCGTAAAAATCAGTGGTTATATCCCCCAGAAAATTCTGGAATCCAGAAGTCTCTGGGGGCAGACCAGCCTAACTGGTTCACCACCCTGATGGGAGCTAACAAGTGCAGGGACCCAGGACCACAGAAGGTAATGATCCAACCATGACAACGGTGTCCTAACACCCCCATAATCGGAGCCCCATTATTCAGACCAGCGCAAAACATTAAGTCCAAACATGTGTCTCGCCTCATGTGGAACTTTAAGTTTTTCTTGGTTGAATTTCATTTTATTATTTCAGCGCAGATTTCTAACCTATCAAGATTTTATTGAATTCTATTTCTGTCTTCCAAGGTGTTTGTAACAGAGCATCGTCTAGCCCAAGTAAATCCTTGCAGCACTAGGCCTATCAAATTCCAGCTTAAATCCTTTTTCATTTAAAGAAAATTTCATACATATTTTCTCCTCCACAGCTTCTCTTGATGTCACATCCTTCCTCTCTTCATCCAACCCCTCCACTTGTCCCCTTGGCCCCATCCCCTCTCGCCTCCTAACAGTGATTGCCCCCACAACTGCACCTTCTCTGCTGCACATCATCAATCTCTCCCTCTCAACTGGGTCATTTCCATTGGCTTTCAAACATGCCACCGCATTCTTAAGCCAACTACTCTTAAGCCCACCAACCCTTCTAGTTATTGCCCCATTTTTCTCCTACCCTTTGCTTCAAGACTCCTGGAGCAGACTGTGGACGTACACGTGCTGTCTTAATTCCTCTCTTGACCCCCTTCAATCTGGCTTCCACCTTCTCCACTTTACTGAGACTGCCCTTGCCAAAATCACCGATGACCGTCTCTTAGCTAAGTTTAAGGGCCTCTAATCCATTCTTGTCCTCCTCGATCTCTCTGCTGCCTTTGACACTGTCAACCATGGCCTCCTGCTCGATTCGCTAGACTTCCTTGGTTTCCGGAATTCTGCTCTTGATTGGTTCTCGTCGTATCTCTCAAACCGCTCGTTCAACATTTCTGTTGCTGGTATCTCCTCTGTCGCTTCCTCTCTCTCTGGGAGTTCCCCAAGGCTCTGTCCTGGGCCCTCTTCTCTTCTCCCTATACACTTTTTCTCTGGATATACTCATTGAATTGCATGGCTTCCAGTACTACCTGTATGAGGATGATACACAACTGTTTCCACTCCCACTCTCTCCCCTTCCATCCAGTCTCATATCACTGACTTTCTCAGACATCTCTGCCTGGATGTTTCACCACCAACTCAAGCTTAATATGGCCAAGACTGAACTCATCTTCCCCCAAAATGTTCTCCATCTTCCCCCAAAACATTCTCCTCCTACTTACCTCTCAATTTCCATTGAGGGAGTTGCCATCCAGCTGGTCCCTCAGGCGCGTAGCCTGGGATTCATCTTTCCCTCTCCTTTACATCTCAGAATCCTTACTAAAAACATTGCTGTTTCCACCACAACCCTAGTCCATCTAGTCATCTCACGCCTTGACTATCGCAACTTCCTCCTTACTGGTCTCCCCTGCTCTGATCTCACACACACACACACACACACACACACACACACACACACACACACACACACACCCTTATCGCCGTTCAACACTCTGCTGCCAAAGTCATCCACCTTGCCCATCGCTTTGACCATGTTCAGCCCCTCCTCTATGCCCTATGCTGGCTCCCTTTACATGAACGCATTCAGCACAAGCGCCTCCTCAAGGCTCTTCATGGCCTTGCTCTGCCATATCTCTCAGCTCTTGTATCCAACCACACTCCTGCCTGGGAGCATCACTCCTCTTCTGTCCATATCCTCGCCTGCTTTCAACTTCTTTGCTCCTCAAAATGACTTTGCCCCTTCTCTCTCGCTGTCCCTCACGTCTGGAACTCCCTCCCTGGGTACATTCGCTCTGCTCCCTCCCAACTTTTAAATTGCTTCTGAAAACCTACCTCTTCTGTTGGGCCTGTCCTAGCTCATCATGAGCTCCAGGTACACCCGTCAGTACTGAAATAAAATTAATAAAATAATAATAATTGAGCAGAGAGTTGTGAGGGGGCAATGCCCAACTCCTCACCCTGTCTCCTCAATATCTCCAAGGATTCTTCCATCAAGGCTGCTGGTTCATCCACCTACACCCTGCAGCTCCAAGAAGTCTCCCTTGGCTGTTTAGGACAGAACTCTCCCCTAGCTCCTGCCTCTTCTGTATTCTCGTGGGCTGCTACTCCCAAGCAGCTTACTGTCAGAGGCAGAGCTCTCTTAGGCCACTTTCAGACGTTCCCCAACACCCCACTGTCTTAAAAGTGTTTGTTCTTTTGGATCAGTTCAGTGATAACTCAACCAAATGTGGCCAAGAAAACTATTTTATTAAATACAAGCATAAAAGGTAAATACAGAGCATAAGTGACACGTCTCACATCCCTTTTGGCAAACCGGGGAACCCCAACAATGGCTACAAGATGATCCCCAGGAGGGCCCCAGGTTCTTCTGTGCCCCTCAGCACGTCTGCGAAGTGGCCAGCAGTGAAATTCCAGTGTGGGTTTCTGGTTTCTCTGTCTTTATAGTAGTCTAACTTCACAAACCCATAAGGGATTAACTCTCTTAAGTCACCTTGCCTCAGAGTTCCCCAAAACACAAATGTAACATGTATTTTTGTTTTGTGATCTTCATCACACTGCTGGTGCTACCTCTCTTAAAGGGCTAGACTCTCTGTTAAGCTGTACCGACACAGTATTAGCTACCCTTCCTGGTTTTGTGTGATCTGCAAACTTTGGTAAGTATTCCCTCCACTCCTTCATCCAAATCATTAAAGATGTTGAACACCTGATCCAGGACAGAGCCCTGCAGGACCCCACTCCACACTTCCCTCCAAATTGATGGATAGGGATACAAATTTTTCATGGAAAGTTTCTTTAAAAGTCATGAGTTGGTCATGGCAGGTATGAGAAAAAGTCACGGAAAACTCATGGGTTTTTTAAATGTTTAAAAAGTTTTATTCAATATTGTAACTAACACACACACACACACACACACACACACACACACACACACACACACACACACACTCACACACAGAGAGAGAGAGAGAGAGAGAGAGAGAGAGAGAGAGAGAGAGAGAGAGAGAGAGAGAGAGAGAGATTGTAAACCCAGGGATTAAACTGTAACCCCCCTAGCACAGATTGTAAAACCCCTCCCAGCACAGAAGAGAAGGAGGAGGAACCCCCCGCCCTTAGATTAGAAACCCAGGGATTGTAAAGTCCTTTGAAAGTCCCAGCAGGGGATAAAGGCAGCAGAAATACTGTGGTCTCCTCCTGGGCTCCTCTTGAAGCTCTGACAACAGTAACGTTCTCTACCTCCGATCCCACCACCACTTGACCATGCCCAAAGTTCTGTCCTTTACAAGAAACACTGAGAAGGGGTTTGGAGCTCCAGGGAGAGGTCGTGGCTTTACCTGGTGGCACCCAGTGTGCTATTCTTGCCGGCTTCTTGCTGCACCACCATGTCTCCACAGCCAAGGAGGGGTTTGGAGCTCCAGGGAGACACCATGGATCTTCTTAGAGCCATTGAGCATGCTCTTCACACCAGCTTCTTGCCGACTCTGCTGTTTGGTTTGGGGGAAATCTCAAAAAACTTGGGAAAATCATGGAAGTCACAGGAAGACCTGAAAAGTCACGGAGGGGGGCAAAAGTCACTAAAAACATGACTTTTGTCACCACCATGACATATTCGTAGCCCTAATGATGAACCATCGATGATCACTCTTTGGATAAAAAGAGACATGGTGGCCCACTGTGGCCTGGAATTCACTGGCACATGTGCTTATGTGCTGCCAGATGTTGGCCTGGACTTCCCTGGGACCAGGTGGGTAGGCGGTTAGTTCAGGCTGTGTCCTCAGAAAATCTCCAAGGATGCAGGCCGGGCTAAGGGCCACCCACACAGGCCAATGCAGGCAAGCCTGTGCATTTGACTCCGCCATGCCTGCCTTGGGGCAGGGCCACCATGGCCAAACACCATAGCTGGTCATCATGCTTCTCCATCATGGCAGGTGTGGGGCACTGGGAGTGGGATGGAGACGGCTGACCCACACATCTGGTGAGCTCCCTGCCCTATCCGGGGCATGTGGGTGGTGGGACAGCTCTCCGGCCATGTTAATGTTCATTTGGTGCCCCTCCCCCAATCAGGGAGGCATGGCCGTTGTTTCCCAGGCCAGGTCAGAGAGCTGCCGTGCCACCCACAAGTCTGTTTTATCCTTTGAGTATGGTTCTTCCAGCAGCCATCAACTCACTTCGTTGTAATGTCTCCCAGATCACACTTTGCAAGCTTGTCAATGAGGATCTTGTGCGAAACTTGGCCAATGTTTTGCTGAAATCAAGATACATTATGTCCATAGCATTCCCCTTGTCCATTAGTTACTCTAACAAAGAAAGTTATTTAAAATGTTTTGATTCCTGGTTGCCATCTAGGAGCATTTTATGAGCTAAATTCTGATCCAGCAAAGAATTCAGGCAAGTGCACAATTTTAAGCATTCAAGTGGTTCCATGGACGCCATCCCCGCATGCTTAAAAATCTTGGTTTGTGATGGTTTGGGAATATCTTGAACTAAAAAAAACAAGCATATGCATGGCCTACAATTTCACTAACCACATCAATTTTTGTCAGTGTGGAAAAAATGAAGAGAATTACATGAGGAGACAACGATACAAATACAGAGAAAGAAGTGCAGTGAGGTTTCCCAAAGCACTAGAAAGACTGAAATTCAGATCTTTAAAGAACATCTACAGAAAAAGTATAAGCTATCAGTGGTGTTCTGTTAGCTGCCTCTGTGCGAGGCTGCAGAACACAAGCGGATGGATTCAAGAACGACTGGTTTCCATAAAGAGACCTCAAAGGAAGCGGATGCAAGGGACCAGTTGTAGGGAGCCCCACCAACAAGAGTCAAGTTTCCCTCTGACATTGTTTCCCGTCAGCACTATCTTAGTGCCAAGATGGGTCCCACTGCAGTGAATGGGTTTCAATATCTGTCTTAGAAGCTAGCAACAACGTGAAGCAACTAGAGGATTTCACTGGAAACACAAAGGCCAATGAACGAAAAACATAATGCAACTTAATCCATCATTTTATTCACATTTTCTATATTTGCCACACAACTAGAAATCTGACTGCATCTCTGCAATCTGCACAATACAAACTTATGGTTTTGTATTCACAAGAGTGCTCCTTAATTTTAAGTGTTGAACATTAATGGTGTTGTTTACTGAGAAAGGCAAACAAACTTCTGGAGGATTGCTTTGGGGAATGGCCTTGGACAGTCAGCTTGCTTATACCCTCATTACAGAGGCAATACATTCTTTTAGTAAAAAAGTGCGTTCTAGATATATGGTTAGATACTAGAAGGGAAATCTGCACCCAGTCCCCACACAGATGTGGGGGTGCACCTGTGTCTGCCCACTTGCAGCTGTGCCTGGGTCTGTTTTAAATGGACCTGGTGACTGCTGCAGCCCACATGGTGCCGACTGACATGGTGCCCCTCTCCCACACCATAGCATTGCAGGCAGATTGCCCAAAACGCTACGGCATTGCTGGGGCAAACCCCCCCACTGGAAGTGGGGCTGCAGTGGCCATCCGCTGAGCAGACTGATGGCAACCCCACCTCCAGCTGGTGCCCCAGACTTGGGCTGCCCGCTCTGCTGGTGGCACTCTAAGATATCCAGAGGACTGCCAGCAGGGTAACCCTGAAGCAGGGACAGCGTGCCCCACCTCTACTTCACCTGCACATCTGGCAAGCCGCCTTTAATATGGTCAGCCTGCCCAGGGGAGATGCGGGGTAGAAGCATGGCAGCTGTCTGTGTGAAGACACCCAATATCTCCAGTTCACAGTAGAAATGTGTCTATAAGCGTAACAATGGTTATTTCAACTGTAAGAGCAATAGCCAGGCTTGCATTTTTTCTAGTCTTATTTCAAATAAGATACGGAAAAAGCAAAACAGATGTTTCCACAATGGTCGTTCATTTGTATTTGGTTTTTCATAAATAATCGATCATGTTCAAAGATTAAAAAGACAAATGAACTGAATGGTCCTTTACAGCTTATACTGGAAACAGTCAACAAATAAGCTGGGTTGTCATCAGCATCCAGTTTCATCAGCATCAGCATCCATTTTCCATTGCATAGAGAAACCTCTCCTAATTGACAGGAGGTATCCGATTTGAAATGGAAGATACCTTAAGCTTCTGATGTGTGCTGCTATGATGCATTACACCAGGTAGTGTCACCTTGTCAGCTAAGATGAATAAAAAAAACAAGACAAGATACGATACATAACATTCCACGATGTAGTGTAAAATGTAAGACAATTCGACTTGTCTGGAATGCAATAGGATGGATCACCATTTAATTCCTTACTTTAGAGGAGGATGTAGTTGCTGTGGGAAAAAATGTGTGTATTGGATTACATCTGTAATAGACTACTCATATTTCAGGATTTCTTCATTATCCAATGCATTACAGCTGCCATAGGTACACAGTACTCATACGGCAATAAAATGACACTAAACTTTCTCCATAATTAAGAAAATATGTGGAAGACAGGTAAGTAGGAAGGTGAGGGTTTATGGTGGAGTGACAATGGGTGTTAACTGATGAGACAGACGTCAGTTAACCGTATCTGGGGGGAGGGGGCAGGGCTTCCCCTGACTGGGTGCAATCCAGCCACAGGAACACACATCCCTATGGCCGGACCTGGAGCAGGGGTAGGGGTGAAGTAATGTGCGGCTGCCCAGCCACACCCCTGCACTAGTGCCATCACCCTGACCCCGTCATGACAGACAGACAGGGCTGCCTATTACAAGAAGCTATGGCTGGGCACCAAGGCAACCCCTCAAGCCGGGAGGAGCCGGGGCTGGGAACAAACGTTCCTGTCTGGTTCACCTGCTCTGGCACAGCTGGGCACAGACTGAGGTGCCACTTTGATCTGGGCCCACATTTCCAGCGTGGCAGCCACGCCAGACTGGGTTTGTACCAGACTCACATCTGGCGGGTTTGGAACAAACGTTCCACCATGACGCTGGACCAACTGGACCAAAGTGGGCCCTACTGGGCCAGCGTCACATTTGTGAACACCCAATGAAGGTCAAGCTGCACCAAACATGAGATTAAAACTATGTGGAAGGAAAATTATGTGAATTATTTACTACAACAGCCTGCAACCTACTGTCCATTTCCCCTTCACTGTAATTGTATTGTTTATTGTGCTGGCCGCCATACAATTCAAGTACAACCGCTTTGTATTTATTAATAAAACAAAAACAACAACAAAACATTTTATTTCATTAGCCTCCTGCCAAAATGGTGCTTGGAGTGATTTATAACATAATCATAAAACATAAAATCTATTTAAAATAGAAATCCATTTTAAAACAATTTAAAAGGGGAAGGTAAAGAGGGAGGAGAAAACCCATCAAGGGGAATGAGCAGTGGATCCTAAATGCACCTAGAGAACAAATAAGTGTCATGGTGATTTTTAAAGTTAAAGGAGAGAGGAACCAAGACAGACATATGGAGGGAGCGAGTTCCACACAGAGGGACCCACCACAGCAAAGACCCAATCACCTACCGACTTAAGGGGCAGTGGCAGGATCCCCAAACTGCAGGTGGTTTCTGGACGCAGAACCCCATTAGCACAAGGTTCCAGAAACAGGTCTTGAATATAGCCATGGCCTATATTCACCATGGGTGAGCAAAGTCTCCTAATCCCAAGAGCCGCATCCATTTACCACAATGGGGCCAAAGAGCCGTATGTGGCTCTAGAGCCACAGTTTGCTGCCCACTTATGGCCCATATCGTTCAGGGCCCTAAAACCCAGAGCCCAGGTTGACCTCTAACCTTTTCAAACATTTTTGAGGAAGCGCTCTATGAAGCTTGAAAGCCTGCATGCACTCTTCAACAGACGTTTGTCTCGTAAAAGCTACCATGTTAGCTATTTTGTCTCTCATTTATCTCATATTTGGGAGATGGTACTCCATGCTCTAAATAATGTCCAACAATGTTTATTTATGTATTTATTTATATTTATTAGCCGCCCCCTCATGCCAATGGCATCTCGGGGCAGTGTACAACATAAAAGCAGTAAAAAAAAAAACACGCACACCACAAGTAAAACATTTTAAAACCCATATAAAGAACCCCACTACCCCCCACATTTTAACTATCGCAACCCACCTTCCCCTCCTCCGAAGGCCTGGGAGAACAGCCAAGTCTTGCAGGCCTGGCGGAAGGCCAGCAAACTTGGGGTCAGACGGGCTTCCTTCGGGAGGGAGTTTCACAATCGCGGTACAGTCACCGTGAACGCCCTTTCCATTGTGGCCCCCCATTTTACATGGGGGACCTCCAAGAAGGTGCCCCCGGCGGACCGCAGGGGTCATTCTGGGGCATAGAGGGTGAGGCGGTCCCTGAGGTATGAAGGGCCAAGACTGTGTAGGGTCTTATAGGCCAAAACCAACACCTTGAATCTGGCCCAGTACACTATATGCAGCCAGTGCAGCGTGCAGAGCATGGGGGTGATGTGTTCCCGCTGACTCGTCCCCATAAGGAGACGAGCCACCGCATTCTGCACTAGCTGCAGTCTCCAAACCAGCGTCAAGGGAAGTTCTACGTAGAATGCATTGCAGTAGTCCAGTCTCAGGGTGATGAAAGCATGGATGATGGTGGCCAGGACGGGTCTGGAAACATATGGACTCAGCCTCTGCACCAGATACAGCTGGCGGAAGGCAGTTTTAGCCACTGCCTCCACCTGCCGATCCAGGCATAGATCTGAGTCCAACAATACCCCCAGACTCTGAACCTGATGGGCTACGGGAGGGCGGACCCCCTCTGAGGGGAGCCTCAGCCGACACCTCCTTCGCCCTACCCACCACCATCAGGATTGGGCTTCAGTCTGCTCTGCCGTAACCAATCCGCCACAGTCTCCAAACATTGGGACAGTACTGAGATCGCAGGAGCTGGGTCAGTTGAAAAAGAGAGGTAAAGCTGGGTGTCATCAGCATATTGGTGGCAAAGCACACCAAACCCCCTCACGATCTCCCTCAAGGGCTGCATATACACATTAAACAATAATGGAGACAGAATGGAACCTTGTGGAATGTCACATTCCAGGCCCCAGGGGCTTGAGGATTCAGCCCCCAGGACAACCCGCTGGCTTCCCCCTGAGAGGAATGAGCGGAACCACTCAAGGACAGTTCCGTCCAGACCCCCCAGGGCTCATAATCATCTCAACAGCAGCCCATAGTCCACTGTATCAAAAGCGGCCGAGAGATCTAGCAGGACCAAAAATGTTGAGCATCCTGAGTTGATCTCCTGGTGGAGATCGTCCGCCAAAGCCACCAACACCGTCTCTGTACCATAGCCGAGGCAGAACCCAGATTGAAATGGGTCAAGGAAACTGAAGCCGTCAAGATGCACCTGGAGCTACAGTGCCACCACCTGTTCAATAACCTTCAGTAAAAAGGGAAGGTTAGAGACTGACTCCCTTGCCAGTTATTTACTGGTCTACGTTTTTTGAGCAGGGGCCACACCACCGCCTCTTTAAGGCAGCTTGCCCTCCCGAAGGGAGGCATTGACCACTCCTGCCAGCAACGACCCCAGTGTCTCCCGACTAGCCTTAACCAGCTGGGATGGGCATGGGTCCAGTTCACAAGGGGTGGTTCTGACCATCCCAGAACATCCTCCACATCAGTGGGCAAGACCCACTGAAACCAAGTCAGACAAGGCGGGGCTTCCATAACCTCTGACTCTCCTATTGTAATAAGCGCAGCGTCGAAGTCATGGTAAACAACTTTATCAGTGAAGTAATCAACAAATATGTCACAGCGGGCACTGGAAGGTTCCAGTTCCAGGTGGAGGGAGGCCAGACTGACCACTCAGGCCCCTCACCACCCAAAAAAGCTCCGCTGAATGAGACTTCGCTGATGCTATGAGGGCAGCAAAGAACACAGCCACACCATAGACTCATAAACTGGCTGTATGTCACAATCTGTCAGCTTCATTATGAGAACGGTGCCACTGTTGCTCTAACTGCTGCCCTTCTTGCTTCAGCAACTGCAGATCCTCAGTAAACCGAGGAAGCTCGCGGTGTCAATGCCTAGGGAGCGGATGCCTAGGAGCCATCTGGTCGATGGTCTCAAGTCAGCAAAATGTTCCAAATAGCAACAAGGTCATCAGACATCCAGTCATCAAGATCAGAGGGTAATTCCCCCAGAGCATTCTGGAACCTCTCTGGTTCCATCAGTCTCCAGGGGCAAACCAACCAAACTGGTTCCACACCCCTCCGGGGGCAGAGATATACTGGGAGACAGGCCTGTAGGAGGTAATGATGCATCCATGACAAGGGCACCGTAGACACCTCCTCAACCAACAGATCACCCGCCTCAAGGCCAGTGCAGAAAATCAGGTCCAGGGTATGTCCTCCCTCATGCGTTGGGCCGATAACTACTTGAGACAAGTCCATGGTTCTCATGGCGGCCATGAACTCATGCTCCACTCCTCCAAGACTGGCGTCAGCATGAATATTGAAGTCCTCCCAAGACCAACGTCTTCGAGGACTGAAATACTACCTCTGACACCAACTCTGCCAGAGTGTGCAAGGATGCTGCTGTACAGGTAGGTGCACAGTATACTAGCAACACTCCTAATTGGTCTCCCGCCAAATCAATCACAAGTTGGAGACCCTCAATATCAGACATAAGCTGCACTGGATACCTTCTAATGGACCATGAGTGACTGAAAACAATGGCTACACCACCTCCACCCCACTCCTTCCCTCTGACCATGGCTGATGCTGCACGGAATACCCATCTGGAACAAGGTCAGCCAGAATAGGCCCCGACTCAGTGTCCAGCCAGGTCTGCATGATCCACACGAGGTCGGCTGCATGATCCACGATCAATTCCTGGATAGTCGTTGACTTATTAATAACCGACCTCGCGTTTAACAGCAGTAGCTTCAAGCCAGGGGCCTCCTGATCACGCATCACCTCACCATCTGCTCGGGGGTGGAGAAGGGAACCTGCACCATGTGCCTGTCCCACCTCACAGATCAAACACACACACACACATTCTGGGGACCATATTTCCTCTGTCCCATCACAACCTCAATGGCCACGGACCTCCCCCCCAGCCAGCCCCCTCCCCTCCCAGCTGACGAGGGATACCCCCCAACCACACCCCTCTCATGGATCATGCCCCCCCTCACTGGGGGACAATGAACCCTCCTTCCCAACCCTAATCCCTCCCCCCACCCTCCTCCTCTCTCACAGAGGGATGCAAAAACACCCCACAGTATGGGAACCACCCCTCCCTCTCACAGGGGGATATGGATCTCATAATCCAGTCCCTCCTTGGGTCCTATCCCTTACTTTTCCCAAGGGACCCAGTCATCCCTATCCCCACATCCTAATAAATAAAATAAATCCTAATCCCTAATCCTAATGTTAAGGCTACTTAACAAGTAAGAAGCAGAATAAGCAGCATTTTAATAATTCAAAATGCAACTGCACTCAGGTCAGTGTCCTTACTCATCTTCCACTTACATCACTGCCCACCCACATATTACATATTTTCTGTAATATGCAAACCACCAACATGCATCCATAACTCTAGACATAAACAGATGCATCAGGAATGAACCAGGAATAAGCCTGATTAGAAGAGTTTTGAGAATAAAAATCTGAAGAAAAATTGAGACCATTTTTTAAAAGCTTGTTTTAATTCTTCAAAAGAAATACTAGTGGTTGATGGATCTAAGCAGTCCCATTGGCCAATCTGTAACAGAATTAAATTAGATTATTCTAATTAAGTAAAAATATTTTTAATCCAAAATGTTATTACAATGTGTAAGTGGGTGAGCTCTGGAATTTGTTGGGAATTGATTAATGTATAAATAATTATTCTCAAAGATACGTGGAAGAGCATAAGGCAAAGTTTCAAGAAAACATTTTAGTATGTTTGGGTTTTTTCCTCGTAGAGTTAATACATTTTTTTTTAAAAGGTTACAAAGAGCAAAGGAGAATACAGTATAACACAATTATTTTGAAACAAAAAAATTATTTATATGTATTTGATGAATGAAAAGTTGGATAGCATTACTTCCAGAGTATGCAGTTGAGAATTTTCACGACTAACCAAATAGAAAAAAACACTAGCCATTCTCCATTCACAACAGTGGCAGAAAAGACACTTTGATCAGTGTTATTCTTACTTCAGCTAAGGGGATCTTATCCAAAATATACACTTGAATTAAAGCCTGCTACAGGAAAAACTACCAAAGTTACAAACATTAAAAATTGGGGGAGAAATTTGGGCACATTACTCTCAGATATGGAAATTAAAATAATTGACAAGCACTCATCTTCAGCCTCCTACTCACTGGCAACAAGAAAAATCTTCATCAAATTGCTACACCAAACATTTCACTCCTTCCAGATGTCACAAAATAAGCAGATCAAGCCCTGTAGTAAATTGGCAAGGTTGTTGCAAATAGGAAGTTTCATCCATATTTAGTGGGATTAACCAAGTACACAGGAGTTTTGGTTAACTAAAAGAATATTCACTTGTAACTAGTATTCACGTGTGTCTCCCACTCTTACCCAAAAATCTTTCTCCTCAGGGTATTTACCAACCATGAACTATTACAGTTCTCTCTGCATTCACCTCATGTCTGCGGCTACCATGTGATAGCTAGAACATGGAAACAAGCAACCCTTCCAGCTGAGGGAGAATGAACAGTTAGAATTTGGTACATTTTCACTATGGAAACGTTGTCTGCCTCACACTAAAGATCAATTATGAGAAATTCCTGGCCAACGAGAACCAGGGTGCCCAACCATGCCAGCGGACAGGTCTACAGCCGGTAGTTCTTAAAAGGGGTAATGGCTGCCTGTATGAGCTGCTTTGGGTGCCTGTCTGTGGTGGCAGGAGCGTGTCGAGGCTGCCTGCATGGTCATGGTGGCCACCCAGGAAGCGACCCATCAGAACCCTTCCCCACTCACACCATGTGCATGTCCTCTCCGTGGCTTTACCACTCAGTAGACACAGACACCCCTCCTCTCCAGCCTTGCTTGTTTAAAAATGGCTCGTATCATAATGCAGAGATATTACCAAAAAAAAAGAAAAGAGACAAACATTTAACATAGATTTGATCTTCCTCCCAACTGTAAAGAGACACTCGAGTATAAATAAATACATATTTAAGTTTGTGTTATCACAGTTTTTATCACAGTCTTTAGACATTCTGTCTTTAGACGTAACAAAGATTGGATGTCAAAGCCCCTAAGCAAGTGTTTAGCCATTGTGTGTAATCACCATAACAATCCCAACATCAGTTTGGCCAACCGTTAAACATGCAATGTGAACACCATTGCATCACAAAGACAATTTGCATGTTTCAGCTGGTTGTGTCTAATGATATCACGTGGTGTGCTAGCAGATACAACGCAGGGAACAAGGCGGCAGCGCTTGTGTGCTGAGATCGGGTACTGAGCAAAACACCGATTCACCCCAAGATGGGCTGTGTGTCTAAGCAGCGCCACATGGTGAACACCGGGCCAAACCGGTGTTCAAATCAAGGTCAAAACACACATTCAGACACCCATTGACGTTATGTCTAAAGACACCCAGGGTGTTTTCAGAAAAGCACCATTACCCACTAGTTGCCATGGGTACAGGGTGGGGAGGCACTTGTCTGAAAACACCCAAAGTGGGATGATGATTACTGAAAAAAGAAAACTCATTCACAACCTGAAGAAAGATTGTGTCAAATTTGGAGACTAAATTTAGTCATTTAAATTATAAACAGAGGCATTATAATCCTATAGTAAGTGGAAATCTCAACTTCAGGTAAGGAATTGCTACAGAGATCTCTGCATTATAAAAGTGGTTTATATTTTAGAAAAAGTATGGGGCCAATCCTAAGCCCCTGTGCAACATGCAGCACACACGTATGTGCATGTGCAACCCCCCTATGGGGACTGTGGCACATGCACAAACTGTGTGTAAACTGCTTGTAATGAGCACAAACGTGTGTTTGCAAGCAAGCCATAAGTGAGGGGGTGTTAGCACTGGCCCCAATGTGTCTCTCATAGATAAGGCAGATTCTGTAACACTGAGAAAAATCTATTTTAGGACATTTTCATATGGGCGTCCCTCCCCACCACCAGCACACGGTGGGTGTGGGGGGGATGGGTGGGTGACCATGGGAACACTGTGGGCAGTGGGTGCGTGCGCACTCCTGCACTCCACCCACCGCCACCCCTCATCCACGCACACAGCAATGGCCTCCAATGCTGGTTGCTCCGTGCGTAGAAATTGATGTGTGCCTGTGGGAACAGCCACACACCCACGTCCACCCACCGTGGATGCACACCCATCCCCCCTACCCACACTGGCCCATTTGAAAAGGGTCTTAGAGGTGTATGATATAGATTAACCTCATCTCTGCTGCAGTGATAGTTGCTGTAATGTCAATATACATTATTATCCATTAAAATACAGCCTTTAAAAACCAACAAAATATCAGTGTTGACCAAAACTGGGGAACTGTAGGTGAAAAATACCAGAGACCTTAGTTGTCCTAGACCCCTGCTCAATAAACCATTTCTTGACACTGACGCTCCTGCCAGTTATCGGCCGGTCTCTAACCTTCCCTTTTTAGGGAAGGTTATTGAACGGGCTGTGGCACGGCAGCTCCAGGAACATCTGGACCGCACCGGTTTCCTTCATCCCTCCCAGTCTGGGTTTCGGCCTGGGTATGGTACGGAGATGACATTAGTAACCTTGGTTGACGATCTCCGTCTGGCGTTGGACCAGGGTCGTCAGACCTTACTGGTTCTGCTAGACCTTTCAGCTGCATTCGACACAGTCGATCATGAGGTGTTGGTGACTCGCCTGCGGGACCGTGCCGGAATTGGCGGAATGGTCTTGGACTGGTTTCATTCGTTCCTGGCCGGGATAACTCATCGGGTGGTATTGGGGGAAGTGTACGTCTTCCCCCCCTGGGACCTCACGTGTGGAGTCCCACAGGGTGCCATTCTGTCCCCCCTCTTGTTTAACATCTATATGTAGTCGTTAGGGGAGATCATGAGGGGGTTTCAGGGCATGCAGTGTCATCAGTATGCTGATGACACTCAGCTCTACCTCTCCTTTTCCAGCGACCCAGACCATGCAGTCTCCTTATTCTCCCAGTGCCTGTCAGCTGTGGGGGCTTGGATGAGGTCGAGCCATCTGCAATTGAATCCTGACAAGACGGAGGTGATGTTGGTGGGCAAGGGCTTGGGGGACCTGGGGGTGGTTGGATCACCTCTTGTTGGGGGGGTTCGCCCTCCCATGGTCTCTCAAGTACAGAGTCTGGGTGTGCTCCTCGATTCGTGGCTCAGCCTGGAATCTCAGGTTGCAGCCGTGGCGGGGAGTGGGCCACCGATGTTAGATCTTTTTCGGTGGCTGCCCCTGTGCTGTGGAATTCGCTCCCGGAGGAGGCTCGGTTGGCTTCCACTCTCCTGCTGTTTCGGCGTGGATGTAAGACCTGGCTGAAATAAATAAATTGTTAAAAGTTGAAAAGCTATTGTAGGGAGAGAGGGTGGAAAACCCCGTGGAACTTACACGCAGGAGACATATTAAGCCATTCATAGTATATAGCACCATATTGGGTCATCTGTCCAGGATAAAGGTAGAAAGTCTTATAGTGTGTCCAAAAATTAATAATAATTGCACTGGGAGTTAGAGTACTGTTTACAAATACTGAGCATGTTGTGAAGGGTTAGAGCCAAGAGACTATTATCCTGTATATGAGATACCCGTGGGTGAATCTTCCAATATAGTGACTGCTGCTGACTAGTTGGCAGTCAATTTCAAAACATCTGAGTACTAGATGTATGTGCTTTTTGCAGAACCATCTGCAATATACAAGATGTACCAGCTGCGCCTGCTTTATTTAAAGTTAAAAAGGAAAGAAATTGAATGCATTTAATATGTTTCTATAGAGATACAATGGCGATTTCATTACCTCTCTTATTCCACCCAAAACTAACTGCACAGTAGGGTAGAAAAGGGAATAGAGAACAAAGTTATGAAGTGAACATATTTACCCAGGGTGAGGAGTCCAGACCTTACGAATTATAAGAACAGAGGCCATTTTTTTTACAAAGTCCGTGGTGGGAGCTATGCATGGGGGGGGGGGGGGGAGCTCCACCCCCACCCATAGGTAGTACCAGGCTTCAGTTGCTCCGTGTGGGGAGGTGGATGGGTCGCAGGAGCACGTGCCCACCTACCAGTGCCACCACTTTTACACGGGTGCTCCCCCACGTGTCCACTGGGTGGACATGCAGGGGAATATCTCATGTAAAAACAGGCAGAGTCTAGCATAGCAGTGGGTGTAAACCAGTTCTTCACATTACCACACAAAAGAAACTAGAAGTCAGCTGTAGATTAGATGTCTATTACAGCACAGAGGATTCATTGCTAGCTTTATATTCCTGACTTCCTAACTATAAAACAAAGGAAAGTTCATCAGGAAATACTATACAGCAGTCTATGGAGAAGGATCTCAACCAGTTGTGGGAATTATAGTAACAATAAAATATGTTTTTCTTCTCCCTGTTCTTTTATCTTTTCTCTCTTTCAGATATGATTTTTTTTTAAAGTCCTTTATTCCCTACACGAGCTGTATTGAATGCTGAATCAGACAATATATGCTTCAGCAGGCAGTCATTCTTGGATAATTAGATGGAGTCTCAAAAAACTGACTTGTCCATCTTTGGATACGAAGCAGAACAGAGTACCCAATTACACATAAGTACTAAGGGCAAGGGTGGGAAAAGGAATAAGCAGCTTGACTTTTTAACTCTTAATCCGTCTGAAAGCTGTACATGATGCTACTTTCTCCTGGCTTTCAAGACCCCCAAAGAGATCAAAGATCAAATCCTCTCCGAGCTACCATCTACTGTGAACAATTTCTTCATGCTGCTTGAGATCTTTGACCTACCCAAAGCTTGCCACATTCATAATTATAGCTAAAGCAGGCCTTCAGAGAGTGTCAGCCTCTATAATGGATTTGAAGAAATGAATAAAACTCCTTAATTTTCAAGTATTTCTTTTTTAAATTAATATTTGAAAGGGGAGAAAAAGTAGCTTGTTAAGAGAGAAGATTTTTTTAAGGCTGTAGTTCTTCCATAGAAGGATATATCTTGGTGGCCTCTCTTGTTATAAATGTTCTAGTACCCATCTGATGCCCACTTATTTATGGATTTTAGACTAAAAGCTCTTTTTTGCCAGTTTTCTTCACAAGCACTTATCTCAACATCCTCATTAGAGGGTTTTTCTCTTTTCTTTTTTTCAAGGCCTATCCATGCCCTAGGTACTTCCTTTTGTTCCATTCTGCAAAAGAAATGGTTTTAAAGGATCTCTCTACTAGTTCTAACTTTTTTTTTCTTCATAATTAGCCTTATTTGTGGACCAGAAAAGTAGAGGACCAGAAAGAGATATAAAAAAGCCCTTCAAGATTGAACAAAAGAGATGATATTCTTTACTTTAGCCATACACTGTATGGACCATGTACAGAAAGAGTCAGATAACTTGCATATTTAATTTTCAAAATTATATTAAAAACCTGATTTACACAGGAACTGCATAGGTTTCAATGGCAAGAAGAAAATTATTATTTGAATTAATGATTTATTTATTTTTTACTGAAGATTATTTTAGACAGCAAAATTGGTCTTGGAAGGAAAGACATTTAATTTTTTCCATCATAACAGCTGTTCTTAACTCTATTAACATAATGTGATTGTGTAAATATGCATATACACAAAAGAGAAAGAGGAAAAAAGCATTGACTGTCTAAGGCTGACACCAAACTATACAGTTTAGAAAGTTATATGGTATAGAGCTAATGAATACTTCTTTTCACCTGCATGGCAATCACCAAAAGTAAGTGAAAAAGTACTTTCTTTTGACCTCGATCAAAGGTCTGCATGTGTGTCTCAGGCACATACGCAGACAAAAAACTGAAATTGCATACCTGGATACAGTGTGCACACACGTAGGGTGGCCCAAAGAAAGTCCCCCACCTCCTGACCTCTCCACCACTGCCACTTCAGTCCTGCTTCCTCCTCTCCTGGTTGCAGTAAGGTCGGGAGGTGGGGGACTTTCCCCAGGCCACTGTTTTGGTCTGCATGCGCATCTGAGGTGCGCATGCATGGACCTTGGATTAAAGGGATAGATTTTTTTAAATCTACTACCAGCAAGTTTCATAGAGTGTCTCCTTGTTCTAGTACTGTTTGAGGGGGTAAATAACTGCTCCCGATTTACTTGTCCCACACCACACATGATTTTGTAAACTATCGTATCCACTCTCAGTCCCAAGCTGAAGAGTCCCAACCTATCAAGTTTCTCCTCAGGCAGAAACCATTCCATACCCCTGATAATTTTTGTTTCTCTTCTCTACACTTTTCCCAGTTCTACTATATCTTTTTGATACAGCAGAGCTGTGACCAGAATGCCACACAATACTCCAGGTGCAGTCACATTAGATTTATATAATGGCATTATGATATTTTCTATTTTAATCTCTGAGGCCCTGGGATGGATTATTTCTGTGGGGCCCTCTTCTTGCGCATAACTCTTCACCCACAGGGTGGCTGCTTCCTGTGGGGCCTCAATCCCCCCTCACTTTCAGTAGATCACCGATCCCGGATTTCCCCCGCCCAGAGGTGCATTGATGTGTGAAAGTGGGAGACCTTGTGTGTGAGTGTGCACGAGAGAAAGTCTGTGTGCACATGTGTGTGAAAACTAAGTTATGATATTGCTTCTGGAAGCAAACACCAGACTGCCAATTGTTAAAGGAGTGGGTCTATGGAGGGCAAGGCCATAAGGGCCCTGCAGTATATTTTCACTTTGGGCCCCACACATTCTAAGACCGAGCCTGGTCCCCTGAGTTTGTGTTTGGCTTGATGTGATCTTTGACTCTGGACACTCTAGCCCAATTCCTGACATTGCACTCTGGTTTGTCGCTTTCGTTGTCATTTGGCTTTGTCTATGGTCCTGATCCTTACCCAAGTCATCCATAGTTCAGATCTGCCTGACTCATCCAAGACCCTGAACATGCCTGACTCTAAGGTCCTGATTCTGCTGAGAATGCTCGCAATCCAGTGCCTTACACAGAACATATGGCAGCAAGTGCCCTCATAACAGCTACCGAGCTCTGGAACCTGTTGGCAGCAAGTGCCCTCACAACAGCTGTAAGGTTCCAACTGCCAGACTAGAATCTTAGTTCAGCCTATCACGCAGAACAAACTCATGGAAATCCTACTTCCAACAAACAGATGCTAGACTCTTGATACACCTAGAACTGTGCAAGAATACACTGTGTAAAGAAATTTCTTTCTAATCCTAGCACTCTATCATTTTACAATCAGAACCACAGGGTTTAGATCCCACAGATCTTATTCATATGAATGTGTTTTAAAATTGTACGTTGCTATATCCCATGGCAGTAGATATCACAGATTAAATACATTGTATAAACAATTGTTTATTTATCCCTTTAAAATATTTTGCTTTTCAATTTATTCCTGTACTCATCTGCTTTTCTGTGTTGTGGAAAAGGTAAGTAGAAACACCTCACTGTCCTTTATAAACTTGATGTTCTAGATTAAGGTATATGCCTCAATTCTATTCTTGCTCACTTCTCTTCCAGTTTCTAGACTCTGAAGGAAGATTCAAACTATTTAAATCATGGGAAAGAGCAATACCAAGAGTCAATTGCCTAGTCAATTAGGGATGGGTGAACGCGGTTCGGGAGTTCGGCCCGAACTCGGCCTGTTCGGACGACCGAACACGAACACGAACATACCAAACGAACCGAACACCGAACGGCAAAATGGCCAAACAGTTCAGTCAGTTCAGATTGCGTTAGGGTGAGTTTGGGTGGCAAAAAAAGGTTCACTGGAAGGTCAAACATGACAGGGAGGTGTAGTCAGTCACTGAGGAGCAGACTTCCAGGTATCAGGGGTGGAGAGGCTTGCAAGAAATGAAACTAATTATCTACCTCCCCCCCTTCCCAACACCTTCCGAGCTAGTCACTGTTCCTGAACAGCAGGCGTTGAGTGGATTTTTAGATTGCTTTAAGTTTCATTTCAGTTTTGTACTGAAATGAAACTTAAACCTTAAACTGAAACCTTGTGTTATGCATTTCACTGTACAGACTCATTGAGTATGTATGTATTTCACTACAGACTCCTCTTCTGTTTGTGATTCCCCCC
>QEPC01010693.1:2020477-2045860 GCA_003113815.1 Sphenodon punctatus
TGGGGGAGAGACTTAGGAAGGGGAACAGAGGGAGAGACAAGGGGTCTAACATTCATGAAGATGCGAGGTCTCAAGTGCACGTACTTGGCTTGGTTACGATGAGAATTTCACATGTCAATTTCAAGCTGAGAGTTGAAAACTGACATGGGGGTGGGAGGAAAGATGAACCTTATCGGGAGTGCAGCACTGATCAATATCAACAGCAGGGCTGCTCTTCCTCCCCAGGGGCCCCTCCAACAGCAGATGAGCAAGCAGCCCAAGGTGTGCACCCCCCACTGCCCCAACAGCTGCCTCAGGCCCAGAGTCCCAAGGTCTGCTCATATGATGGACTCCCCAGGGCTAAAATGGAGCAGGGGAAGGGTGGCGACTGCTTCCCCACCGGTGGGTCTGCCTGTTTGAAGGGCTCCCAATGCTGCCCACAGGAGTGGCAGCAGCATGGCAACACCATGGATACACCCTAGTTTCTCGCTGCCTTTCTTCTTGTGAAAAACACCTTAAGAAACACAAAATCGTTTTAAAAGATAACTTCTACTGCTCTCAGTGTAGAATGAATGAACAAAGACCATAGGTGCAGCCACACAAGCTGCTGGGACCCAATCCCCAAATGGCCCTGTGGCAGGCAAGCGCAGCTGCCACACTGTGGGGCCAGCATAGGGAACTGGGTAGATGGGTGTCCCCCCAACCCATGGGGCAGCCAGGCCACTCTTGGAGCTCCTGCCATTCCTGGGGTTGGCTGAGGTGCTGGCCACATGAGTGGGCCCCTGGCCATTCCCCACCTCCCTCCCCCGGCCTAACCCAATTCCCATCCCAGCTATGACGTGGCAGCTCATAACAGGCGATAGCGCCCGCTGCTCAAAGCCCTGCCACAGAGCTCACCATGCAGTAGGGCAGAAATCCACTCCTTGGGCAGCCTTACCCCATATGGGGTAAGGTTGCTACACAACACATCCTTGGACTTTTTTCAAGGATGCAGCACATAGCCAGCTGCTCTTCCACACCGGAGGGGGGGGGAGGGAAAGAGACATTTGCCAGTCACATGATGCACTGCATCGTACGTCCTGGCTGCCCAGAGTGGGTTAAGGCTGCCCTTCACGGGGTGTCTCGTGTGGCTGCATCCAAATGATAAACACACTGTCACTGGCCATATTTAAAAGCGTTTAGGAATAAGAAGTTCTGCACTTATTGGAACTATTGAACAGAGTCTTGTCTAAGTACAATTTTCTGGTTGAATTGTTATTGCGTCTTCCTAAATTTCAATGCAAATTTTTTTTAAAAAAAATAATCTAGTGACAGTGCAATATTAAGGTTGAGAAATCAAATACTTCAGGTTTAACTTATTTAAGAAATACATTGCTATGGTTGAAAGCACTGCACATCTCTTTTCTACAGCATTGCATGTATAAAAAAAAACAGTTCACCAGTTATCTGGATGACCCTTTTAATAAACTGACCCCATACTCTATTGATCACAAGAAGTTTTTAGTTCTGACCATTAGTAGTGTTTATGATTGTACATGCTTTAGGGCAGACAGGTTGACCACGTATACCAGGAATAGACTGGCATGAGAAAGCAAAGACCAAATCCTATTCATTGCCCCTCATGTTCAATTCTTGCACATTTCAACACTAGACCTGAACATCTTCAATGATGTATATGACACATAGCGAAGAAATTGTTAATGCCACTTACATTAGTACTATCAAGAAACTTGAAGTAAACCATTTGCAAAAAAGTTGAGATGAAGCCAGCCATTACTGTTTTTGGTCTCAGCCACTCTTTACCCATCTTACAGACACCTAAAAGGTTTACCTCAAATCTTCTTCCTGATACATAAAGTATTATTTAAAATGCTCTTGGGGATCCTCAGGGCATTCCAACATTGCTTGCAAGATGTTTTATTCTACCTAGTAGAGAAATACATAACAATGTTCTTAAAAAATTAAAAATTTAAAGGAATCTGAATATATGCCCCCTGTCAATTCTCTAGGTTGGCATCATGTTATTCTCCATGCGCACCATTGAAGTGAATTCATTTTGAAATGTCTACATAGCCTGTGGAAAAAAAAAAAAAACCCTGCATGTACATGGCACAGCATATAAGGAAGATTACACTTGCTTTGGGGTTGTCCTCGGGAAGATACAGTACATCTGAAAGGGTATCTGTCAGAGATACTACTCAGAGAAGGAGTTGAGTAACTGATGAGTTCTAGTCTATGAATGGAACAAAGATAGGGGGATGGGGGGGGGGGGGAGACATAGAAATCAGTCAAGCCAAGCTTTCCATTTTCATATCTTCCTCTCCCTAAAATCTTTGATTTTGCATAGTTCTCTACCTATATTTACGGTTACCTATTGATTCTGTTTTTACACCATTATCGGTGGTTTTGAACATCATTGTTTTAAGTGCCTGATTTTATGTTTTCCCCCCTATCAGCTCCTCATTGCCTCTGTATAAATATACCGGTCCTGCATTTGATTAGTGAATGGTTCTGACTTGTTCCATGTTTGAGGAAGGGCCCTGCCTGGCCCAAAAGTTTGCACCTCGTCATTAATAGAGTTAGTCCAATAAAAGATAGCATCTGAACTACTTATCTCTCTGTTCCTTTTTCAGGATTCTACCCTTATTCCTCTTTCAGGATTTTCTTCTCCCCTGTAGACAGACCAGCTCTTCACTTCGTATTAGGGCTTTCTCTACAGCTCTTGCTTTTCTATCAGGATTTCCAGTATCTCAGGGATTCCTGGACTTGCTTCTCAGCCCTTTGTAACCTTTTTTGCCCCAGGCCTTCCCATTCAGTCAGGTTGCTGAGAGCAAACTTCTCTTCCATACCATTACTCTTTCATTTCCCCCATTTCTCCAATACTGGGGTGTCTCAGTCTAATTTGTATTCATACTTGCCTGAAGCACAGCTTTAGCTAATTGTACCCCATTATGGCCTCAGCTGTGTGGGAGATACAGGCTCTTGGAATTAATCTCTTCCTGGTCTGTCAGGGGGTTGATGGGTATCACCCCACAACAATTTCTCAAGAATTTTCTTCCAGGAACATAAAGCTTGCATCATCAAATCATAGATGTTAAGTCCAGAAGGAATCAATGAAGTAAGCTACTTTCACTTCCTGCACAACACGAGAGATTTTCTGGCTGAGATATAGGATATGTTTTAGGAAACTCTCTCAGGCTGCTTTCAGACCTCCCCCACCTCTACCCCCACACATATTTTGGCTGCAGGAGGGAATGCGCACGCCAGGATATGTGTGGGGCTTTCAGACTGGCCGAACCCCACGCATATCCTGGCGTGCACATTCCGTCCAGCAGCCAAAATATGTGCGGGGTGGGGGTGGGGCGGTCTAAAAGTAGCCTGACTTGACCCACCCCTGTTTTAGACTGATCTCTAGCACCATTTAACCTTCTTTTCTGAAAAACTAGGGTGTTAACAAATGAGAAGATGGAGTCCAGGGTTGGTCTGTGCTTCCCCCAGTCGTATGTTTAACGTGTATTTCTTGTGCATTCAACCCTACTGATTTTATTAGATCTCTCGGCTGCTTTTGACACTGTTGATCACGAGATGTTGGTGGCTCACTTGCAGGACTGGGTCCAGGTGGACAGACTTGTTCTTGAATAGTTCCACTCTTTTCTGGCCAAGAGAACTCAGTGGGTGGTACTGGGGGACTGCCCTTCATCCCCCCAGGACCTCTCGTGTGGAGTTCCACAAGCTTCTATTCTGTCCCCTCTCCTATTCAATGTGTGTATTTATTTATTCTCACATTTATATGCCACCCCCTCCTGCACAAACATCTCGGGGTGGCTAACAGTTTAACACACACAATATAAAAGTCACCATTTAAAAATAACCCAACAATAAAAACCTCCACCCTAGCCCAACCCATCCATCCCATCTCCCTCAGTAAAGGTCCGATGGAACAGCCAGGTCTTACACAGTCTACGGAAAGAGGGGAGGTCTGAGGCCAGGCGGACCTCCAACAGGAGGGAGTTCCACAGTCGCGGAACAGCCACCGAGAACACCCGCCTCATGGTCAACACCCGGGAAACCTCAAGGACGGTATCCCTGGCTGACAGCAGAGGCTGATCCAGAATCCGGAGGGTGAAGTGGGTCCTGCAGATAAGTGGGGCTGAGGTTGTTTAGGGCTTTAAAGGTCAAAACCAACACCTTGAATTGGGTCCAGAAGACTATCGGCGGCCACATTGTGTATTTTTTACTATTGTATTTTATGACTGTTAGCCGCCCTGCGCTGCTTCAGTAGGAGGGATGGGGTAGAAATGTATTTAAATAACCATACAATTGGGGCAGAAAACATCCCTACTTGTCCAAACCTTATAAAGGACAAGAAGCTCTAGTCTCCATCAGTCCATTCACATTTCCTGTACCCCCAAGTCAGTTGTCCCCCCCCCCCAAGAGATTCATCTCCATCATCCTATCAAGACACTCCTGGCAGGGGGGGGGGGCTAGTGGGTTCTAAGGCTGGTGGGGTGGTAGAGGGGGTCATTCAGAATGTTTACATTGCTATGGAATACCAATGAATAATTTTAAAAAAAACACTACATACAGATCTTGGACTCAAGGAGGGTTTTATAAACTGTAGCCAAACACACCCTCAAACCACAACCAAGAGTTTGGGAGAAGATCATTAGAAGCAGCAGCAATGCACCTAACCAGAACCACAATGTGGCACTCACAGAACAGAAAAGACACACCAAAGCCCATGGAAAATGCAGGGGAAGAAAAAACCAAATCATGGTGGCAAAATCATAAATCATTACCAGCACACAACAGCCAGTACCAGCATGTGACATTCACAGAACAGAAAGGCACAGTCCATCGGAAATGCAGGGAAAAGACCAAACAAAATCATAAATTATGATTACCATTGTAGATTATACATGTTGCAGAAGGCTTTTCACAGGTCAGGGTGACGGAGGAAAGTCTTGCAAAATTTGGAAGAGAACCACCATTTGAAGCAGAACCAGTGGCACTCAGAAAAGAAATACACACCAAAATCCATGGAAAATGCAGTAAAACCCACAAAACATCCCAAGCAATTCAAAGTACAACAAAACACAAATTTTGTAACTGTGGGGAAGCCAAGAAAAATGAAGCAGGAATAGCCCCTCTTCATCCTAGGGATTAAATCCAAACCCTAGATTTGTCCACAAAAGAATTTCTCCTCCCCACAATCTCAGGATTTAATCCCAAACCAGGATTGCTCCAGCGAACAATTATAATCAGCTATAGAAGGGCCAAAGCTATGAGAAACCAACTAAGAAGGCCTCCCCCCAATCTCAGGATTATTTAAATCACAGACCAGGGCTGCCTCTAAAGCCAGAAAAAATAAATAAGAAAGACCCCTCCCCCAGAAAAGCAGTTCCAAAATTCCAGCAGCACCAAAATCAAAAAGAGGGGGCCCAGGGGGGGAGGAGGGGGGGAAAGTTTTTTTTGTTTTGTTTTTTACCCTTATTAGACACTGAGCAGTCAGGAACGCACATGCAGCCAGTTCGTTTGTGGCTCCCTCCCACAACTGTGCTCACTTAGCCAGCCTCTGAGCTTCAGCAACACTCAAAGTCCCACCCTTTCCCCCCTCCCTACCAGAAAGCCCTGGGCAGCATGAATTAGCACCCAAAACACATCTTGGCTCTCTGGCTGCTGCTGGACTACGTTTCCCAGCAGTGCTAGAGAACCAAGATGGTGCCTGCATTATTGAGCATGTGCAAAAAGCCCCAGTCCACCTGGAGTCTTGCTGCTAGCAGCTGCACAAAGCTGTTACTTTCAAAAGATAAGAAAAATATAGGACTACCTTATAACCAATGGGGATCTCCTCCTACATATATTTTGAGCACAGTGACCCTCACTGCCCTTATGTTCCCACCTGCCCATTTCTTAACATTCAGTGGTTCCCCTGAGCGCAATTAAAAAATTCCATACTTCTGTGGTGGTAACAGCTATAACATTTTTAGATGACTTGGTGTGTGCAAGGATGTGTTATATGGATTAGCAGTGCTGGTGCATCAATACACACACACCTAGCATAAGCATTGCAAAAACTTTTTCAACTAATAGCTGGCCTGTAACCAAGAGCAGGGATGGGCTTGCCTGTGGTAAGTCCTTTCAGGATTAGGCTCCCTTAATCACTCTCAATCTTGGGTATTCAGCTTAGCCATTCAACATACAGTCTCTTTCTAGGGAATTAGCTTTTCTCTCATTAACCCATCCACATATACAGTGTCCACTGTTCACAGTCTCTTTACGCAACACTGCATAGCTTCTAGTCAGGCAGTAACCAGGCAAAATTATATATATATATATATATATATTCTCTCACTCTCTCAAGTCTCATTGGCTTCTGGGCAGGCAATCTTGCTTTGGACAAAGCTCCCTCTCAACTCCTGTCCTCTTGCAAGTCTCAGTCCAGCTGCCCTTCCTATGGCTCTTCAGCGACTTATTCTTTCTGGCTGCTCAGCCATGTCCTTATCCAGCTGCTACACAATTAGGCACTGTCCTATACATCTGATGGCGCCTGCAACTTCATTAACACCCTCTCAATGCCAGTGTTACTCTCTTAAAGGGCCCACAGAAACTCGGCCCTGCTAGAAGGCAATAGCAGCTTACACTCTGCACACAGCCAGTCCTGAAAGCACACATGACCAATAGTGGTCAATTGTTGCTCATGTACTGTGCATAGCCAATCCTAGTTGGGCAGCTGCCCACCTGTTTAAGATGTTGTTCTGAACATTTGGTATGTGATCTGCAGAGTTCACAGGACCCAGAACTGCAGTCATGGAGATGCATGCCGAGAACTTCCTTGAGTTTGGTATGGTGCTTCACTAATTCCTTTCTGCTGCTCAACAGAACCCACGAGCAATCCAACAGATCCAAGCCTTCTGCTGTCATTGGTGCAATGTGATATCAAGCCACAGAAAGGCTCTTGCTCGATCTGTGGCCGGGATAGTGGGGTACACCACATTGCAGATGCGGCTCCCGCTTCAGTGGTATGAACTTGCCTACCTCCAGTGACAATGGAACATGCTGGGGAGGATGAAAGCCATACAAGGACAGCAGATACACAGAGGTACCTGTTGGGAGATGCAGCTTCAGTCACCCACAGTCTGCACAGGGCTGTACCCACTAGGGATGGGTGAACAGAACCGAGTTAGGAAATTCGGTTCGGTTCAGTTCGGTTCAGTCAACCGAACTATTCGAGTTCAGTCCGAACTCCGAACTTCCAAACAAAGGGCTTTAGAAGGGAGGGGTTCCCAAACTGTATAGGGGTGATCAATGGGAGCCATATTGCCATCATCTGTCCATCCCATAGCAAGGACAACTACCTGAACCAGAAGGGGTTTTTCTGTGTAGAGATGTGCTAGCCAGGTGGCTCGAGAAGAACTAGGGCAACTAAATCTTCCATCTGTCCCCCTTCTTTGGAAAGACTTTGGGCCTTTCACTGAAACATGCATTGAGGGGGTGCTCATGAGGCCTATTGTTCTTGGGGACCCTGTACCCCCACAAGCTCTGTCTCATGAAGGCAGACAGCACTGTCCATACCCCAGAGCACAGGTACTTTAACCGGAAGCTCAGCACCATCCACACTGTTGTGAAGAGTGCTTTGGAGCATTTAAAGCAGTGCTGGAGATTGATAGCTGCTAGGACTGATTTCCAGCTAGAGGCTGCTAACAACTGCCATCTGTGTTCTTCATACCATCTGCAAGACCAGCAGGGCCACTGGAGAACCAGTTAGCTCCAGCGAGCCAGTGTCCCTGTTCTTGGATCAGCTGAACTGAGTGGAGCAGAGTATAGCCAGAGAGATCCAGGACAGCTTGTGCCAGTACATCAGCCACAATGCTACAAAACACCCACTATAGTGATAGTTTAATGAGCTTCAGTGAACTGTTCCAAATGATCATTGTGATATCAAATTTCTTTATAAAACCGTTTAATACCCCACCCCTCCTCCGAGCAGCCTGGGGCAACTTACAATGTTAAAACACAAACCATAAAATAAAATAAAATAAAAAAGGAAGGCACAAAAACAAAATCACCCCTTCCACCTCCCCCCATACACCCCATCTCCCTTGCCAAAAGCCAGGCGGAACAGCCAGGTTTTACAGATACAATGGAAGGAGGGGAGATCTGGGACCACCCAGGCCTCCACCAGAAGGGAATTCCACAGTCTAGGTGTGGCCACCAAGAACTCCCTCTCCATAGTGGTCCCCCAGGCCACACGGGGTACCACGAGAAGGGCACCCCCAGCAGACTACAGAGGCAGCTCCAGAGTGCGGAGAGCAAAGTGGTCCCACAGGTAAGTCGGGCCAAGGCCATATAGGGCTTTATAGGTCAAAACCAATACCTTGAATCAGACCCGGAAGACTATAGGCAGCCAGTGCACGCTAGAGCACTGGTGTAATGTCCTCACGGCGACCCGTCCCTGTAAGGAGACGGGCCGCAGAATTCTGCACTAGCTGTAGTCTCTGGACTGTCACCATAGTTCAAGATTGGACTATTGCAACGTGCTCTAGGTAATGAAAGCATGGATGATAGTGGCCAGGTCACTCTATGAAACATACAGCCAAAAGCCATCGCACCATATGTAATTGGTGAAATACCCTCCTCGCCACAGCCCCCACCTGGAAATCCAGGCAGAGCTGTGGATCGAGGAGTACACCCAGACTATGGACCTGAGATATCAATGGAGGGCGGACTCCATCAATGACGGGAACTGCCATATCCACTGCCCTTCCCACCACCATCATCTTGGTCTTGTTGGGATTCAGCCTCAGTCGGCTTGCCCTCATCCAATCCCCAACAGCCACCAGACATCGTTTAAGCACCGAAATTGTCAGGTCTGAGTCAGATGAAAACAAGAGGTAGAGTTGGGTGCGGTGTCATCAGCATATTGATGACACCACACCCCATACCATCTCATGGCCTCACCGAGTGGCTGCATATACACATTGAACAAGAGCGGGGACAGAATAGAATCTTGCAGGACACCACACGTGAGGCCCCGTGCGGTTGAGGAACAATCCCAAGTACCACATGCTGAGTTCTCCCAGCCAGGAAGGAGCAGAACCAGTCAAGAACAATCCCGTCCACTCCAGTTCAATCCCACAAGCGAGTCACCAACATCTCATGGTCAACAGTATCAAAAGCAGCCGACAGAGCTAACAAAATTAACAGGGTCAAAGGACCCTGATTTAATTAATGGTAAAGATAGTCGACCAAGGCGACAAGTACAGTCTCCATGCCATAGCTGGGGACAAAAACCAGACTGAAAGGGATCCAGATAACCAGTGCGGTATAAATGCCCTGCAGCTGCTGGACCACCACTCACTCAATAATCTCCCTAAAAAAAGGTTAGAGACTGGTCGAGAACTGGTGAGGAAATAAACGTCAAGTGATGGTTTTTTGAGCAGAGGCCACACCACCACCTCTTTGAGGCAGCATGACACTCTGCCCTTCCGAAGGGAGGCATTTATCACCCCTGCCAGCAACGGCTCCACCGTCTCTCAGCTGGTCTTAACTGTAGTGAATTAATAGACTGATTGAAGCACCAAGAGAATATTGTACACATCTGTAACTATTGAAAGGATGCTATGAGTTTCCTATATGCTTTATTTGCTTGCTTTATGCTTCATAGTAACTTTTAGTTTAGGAATATTGAAAATGCATATTAGAGGAAAACAGGCTGGCAGGAGGAGAGAGAAATATGCTGACAGGGATATGTTCTTGTAAGAACAGAACCAGAAAGAACTGTCCATGCCCAGAACATGGCTGTACATAAACAAGAGAGAAGGTTATAAGAATAGATAAGAACCAAGCAATGCAATGAGGGGAAATGGCATAGTCAGACAGACGCCTTATAGAAAGGGGCATGGGCAACTCATGGCCAAAGATCAGGCCTCCCATCTGGAGGGCGGGGTAGGCAGGATCTAACTGGTCAGAACATCCCATAACAACAATGACTAAGCAGAAAGTACCCCAAATCTGAACAGCCAATTGGAGAACTTCCCAGGCTTAGCACTGACAGCCCTGCACTCTGGATAATCATAAGGCAGTCACTGAATAAAAAGGCCAGTCCTAGACAGGGAAGGTGCCTTGCATGGTACTCTTTGACGGTTACTCAGGTAGCCACCAGTTGATCAATGCTTGGCCCTTTCCGAAGCTCTCAAAAGCTGTGAAAAGCCAGACTCCAGCAGCTAGGTTCCTAGATAGACCTAGATTGGGCCCCCGCCCTGCCTCTCCTCTCGAGACCAGACCAGAGACCTCTGATGCGTAAGAACTCATATGTATGTACTTATTTGTGTGTGCTTGCTGTTAAGAGTAGGTGAAGGCTATTGCTAGATGCAAGTGTATTGGTGCTATATTACTGCTATAGTCTCAGTTCTTTCTATATTGATATAGTAATAAACATCTGTCTATTTAAAGGACTTTGCTATCTGTTTCATAGTGCCTTTGCCCAGATCCCGGAATTGGGAGCTGTCTGCCAGGGGTCTAAGTTCTGTCCCTGGTAGGATTGATAGAGAACAGTTCCAATTCATAACAGTGGTGGAGAAATGCATGGGGGAGGGTACTGAGCTGCACAGAAGTGAAATTAAGGTCTGAAAAGTAAAGACTGAGGTCTAAAGCCATTGGGTGCACAGTAGTCGGCCTGTGCATCAGACTAGGTCTAAAATAGAGAAGTGCTTGATGAACCAGTGGTATAGCGCCGAGACGTCAGGGTTGGCTGTCTAATGACCAAGCACCACTGAAGACATCGGGTTGGCCATCTAACAACCAAGCACCATTGCCAGGTTATGCCTATACGGGGATCATTTTCAACAACACCTCTAAAAGATACGGTATATTTGCCAAATCACTGTCCTGTCTACCTTTGCTGACTGATCACCAGCAGCTGTACACAGAAAACAGCACACTTGAAATAAGACACCTTTGTGGACTAAGTAAAATTAAGGTGCAGACTCATATCCTCCAGGTACAGGCACTAAGCACACAGAAGTACATAGATACCAAAAAGGCACTTGCATTGGCCAAAGGGATCACAGGGATCCCTTTGGAAGGGATCACAGGGAGGGGTCCCTGTGGGAGACTGGGATAAAGTAAAAATCCTGCCAAAGCTATTAGAATATATTTATGATCAGGGAACCTGCCCATTGACAGATCAAGCTCTGGCTTCCCCAGTAACATGCCAGCAAATTTGAAAAGTATGGGACAAAGGCATAGTCACTCCCAAGGCACAAACCTTTGCCACAATCAATTGGAATGATGAATGGTTCACCAGGGACCATTCAGTATGGAGGACTGTCTGTCACTGCCAAGCTCTTTTTAGGAGCCTATGATAAAGACTGGACAGTGGAATGCATACCCAAAGATATGGGATAGAAAGACCCTAAGTGAACTAATAAGACAGCTAGAAATTGTGACCAGACACAAGAAATTGTCCCAGGAAGCACAGTCACGTGACCACACTCACACACAGTCCATGCCCTTTGGCTAGCAGCAAAAGGAATAACTTACCAAAAGCTTAAAACACCCACCGCTCATACCCACCACCCACCCACCGCCCCCAGATTTTTCACTAATCCCTTCAGCAGAGTAGCACGTTTGCTTTACAGACAACTCCGGGTTGGGGTTTGTTGGGGTTTTTTCCAAGAGGGACAGCCCCAAGCAGGCTTTGAAGCTATTAACCCTAACACAGCCAAAACTATGGAGGGAGAAGTGAAACCACACCAACAATAAACCACCAACAATAGCCAAACAATCTATTGTTCAGTACTGTCATGAACTCGCACATCAGGGAGTTAAAGCTACACTAGACAGAATCAATAGCTTTGCATGGTGGCCAGGAGTCACCCAAGAAGTAATTGCATGGGTTAACAATTGCCTTCCCTGTGCCAGTAACCAAGCAGATACCAAAGTAATCAAGGGTCCATTCAGGCATCAGGGTACAATGGGATCCTGGCACAGGGTACAAATAAATTACATTGATAAATTGCCAAAAACTGCAAGAGGAAATTAATACCTCCTTGTCTTGATGGACTCCTTTTCTGCAGACATCACTGCCAACGCACTATTCAATGTGGTAATATCCAGATTCTGGGTCCCAAAAATTATCCAAGGTCCAAGTTTTGTTGCAGAAGTGTTCAAAAACTTGTGCAAAGCCATGGGCATCCAGCATAAAATGCATATTTCATATCATCCCCAGTCCTCAGTCCAAGTAGGAAAAAATAAACTGCACAATTGAAACAGTCCTGAAAAAAACTGTTTCAAAAACTGGCTCAAACTGGGATTTCAGACTGCTCCTTATCTTGCTGGCCTTGAAGCGCAAAACGCCTTGGCTCACAGTTTACTCCCTTTGAAATTCTCACAGGCAGACAAATAGGAACTTCAGAGCTGTTTCAATGAGGCCTCTCTCTCGGGGGGGGGGGAGTTGTGCCCCACCTGTAGCTTATTCACAGCACAAGATGTTTAACTTGTGTCTGATTGGATCAGGGCCCTCCAAAAGCAACATGCTGAAATTAACCAACTCATCACCACTAAACTCCAAAAGGCACAAAAAGCCATGAATACAGATTGTAAGAGAAAAGTGGGGGAAGGGGGGGTCTACTTAACATGTTATTTTATTCACCTACATAAAAAATGCATCCCCTCTTTTTCTTGTGTATAATGCTCTTGGAACCACCCTCGCAAGCTGACCCACTGAATCCTATAAGGATTGACACTCCCCAAACGGAGTTATCCCCGCCCTCCGACCCTCAAATATCCGGGGATGAGGGAATCGAAATCCAGTTCACGCCTCGGTAGAGCAACCCACAACCAGAGCTTCCAGTACCAAACGAACCCCCACATGCGCAGTTACCAGTGCCAAAAGAACCCCCAAGCAATGACCAGCTGCAGCTAAGATCCTCCACCATGAAAGCTGCCTGCCCAGACCTCAGCACAGATCCAGATCCATGCTCTTATGGATTGCAACTTCTGCATTGCCCAGGCGTTCCAGTAACCTGGATCCCAAGATTTGGACGCTTAAGACTTCAAATCAGCAAGGTACTTTGTCCTTTGCAAACTGCAGCCCAAACTCACGCTGCCATCCAAAACAATGATGTCATCATATTGCTACAAGCCCATGATCCTGCCCTGGGATGTAGATGGAACTTAAATTCTTCAAGATGTCGTATCATCCCTAACCAATGCCATTTATCAGGTACTTTAACCAGCACACCTTTGAACTGCTACGCTGACAGCATTTCCCCGGTCATCCCTGCTCAGATTCAACT
This sequence comes from Sphenodon punctatus, assembly GCA_003113815.1. Classification (NCBI taxonomy): domain Eukaryota; kingdom Metazoa; phylum Chordata; class Lepidosauria; order Sphenodontia; family Sphenodontidae; genus Sphenodon; species Sphenodon punctatus. The sequence continues at coordinate 2,033,758 of QEPC01010693.1, forward strand.
GTACTTTCGACCCCATGAACCATGTGCTGATTGAACACAATCTCGTGACATAATTGACACCTGTGTACCATGTGTTAAGTATGACATTTGTGGGGGGGAGGAGGTTGTAAATGTCACACTTAAGTGGGAAAATGTTACACATTGTATTAATAATGTTCAAAATGTATGGATTTCTAGGAAATGCCGCATAGGTATGGAGGATATTGTGTGGGGAAAATTATTATTCCCAGGGGAACTAACCATTTTTAAGAATACACAAATTAAGTCACCATGGGACCCTGCGTTTTGCATTATATCCCCAGGATATCGCGTTGTCAATAATTTTGCTATTCCAAGGGAAGATTAAGCAGGTGCATATGTGATATGGACAGGGCCTCCACAGCCACACCTGCACAACAGTTCCTCAATACAAACCCAATGGGACAAATGCGTACACATAAGGGATGGATACATTCAGTTTACAAACATAACCATCAGATTAGCAGCATACAATATTACTAGAAGACACCCACAGTGTGCACCATATGTGGCACCCCTCTTTGAAGCCTGGTTACAATCTTTTAAATATCTAAAGAGAGAAGGGGAATATAAATTCTCTAAAAGCCACCCCAGACGCACCCAAGATGTGTCAGGATGGATTGGCACAGGAGGAGCCATATTGAATAGTATAGATATTGAAACGATGGCCAATAAATTGGGTACCGCAGGAGGATTATTGGGATAATTACGCCAGCCACTGACTAATAGCAACCAGGTACTCCAGGAAGGGTTAAAGCATTTGGTCCTCACATTGCCTGATTGGTATAGGTTAATGAGACAACAGATAATTGCCACAGATAACACTATTATGGCATTGGCCAACACAACTAGGATGGCTATTCAGTGCATCCAGTGGCAAGAAAGAGCACTGAGTGTGCTGGATGACATTATTGGAAGCCTAGAGGCTGGAAAAAATGCATAGACATCTGTGGTCTATTTCCACCATTAGAGAAAACATAGACCCAAATTGGTCCAAGGTATTGGCACATCACATTGTGTATTTCCCAGGGGGATTGACTTTGCATATTCAAGTAGCCACTCCAAAAGGAAGAAATTCTGCTGCATGTGCAGTACAGGCATATTTCTGAGTCTCCCAAAATCAGTGGTTGAAGTTTGTACTCCCAGGCTTATGGCAAATGAAAGAAACTAGCAACACAGAATTATATGACACCCAATGCAATATATGGAAAGACACTAGGGGCTCATTCACACATGCAGCAATTATCTGGATTTTTTAAAAAATGTTTCCCTCTAGTTCGCTGTTAATAATGCCAGTTGCATTCACATGAGTGCCATACCATTGTTCCCAACAGCAAAATAACGCATTCAGTAGGGGTGGGAATACCGGTAAATCCGGAATCCGATAATGCTGGTACTGGGCGTACCGGCATTATCGGATTCAACCTGGTAAATCCGGTCTGGTTACCGGATTCCGGGTACCGTATTTTTTTACATTGCAGCCATTTAAATGAATGGTTGCAATGTAAGCAAAGCCCCACCAAAAAAGTAAAAAAAACAAAAAACCTCCCCGAGTCCAGGCTGCGCGGGTGGAAGGGAGGACACCCCCCACCCACCCTGCCCAGCCTGGATTTTTGTTAAAAAAAAGAGCCCACCCCCCAGCACCAGCGGCCGTGGTGTCCCCACAGCCGCCGGTAAGTATGGACCCGATCCCTGGGGGGGGTGTTTAACACCCCCCCAACCCCCCAGGGATCACCCCTACTAAAGTTGAGTGCTGCAGCTTTACCTTTGCGGAGCTCCGGGTGCGGCAGCAGCGGCGGTGGGTGATCCGGCGGCCTCAGCGCCGGCTGTGGCTGCCGGCGTCAGAGACGCTCTAGGCCTTCCGGGGAAACCCGGTTCCCCAGAAGGCCTAGAGCGTCTCTGACGCCGGCAGCCACAGCCGGCGCTGAGGTCTCCAGACCGCCCGCCACCGCCGCCGCCGCGCCCGGAGCTCCGCAAAGGTAAAGCTGCAGCACTCAGCTTTAGTAGGGGTGATCCCTGGGGGGTTGGGGGGGTGTTAAACCCCCCCCCAGGGATCGGGTCTATACTTACCGGCGGCTGCGGGGACGCCGCAGCCGCTGGTGCTGGGGGTGGGCTCTTTTTTTTAACAAAAATCCAGGCTGGGCAGGGTGGGTGGGGGGTGTCCCCCCTTCCACCCACGCAGCCTGGGAGGGGGAAGGGGGAGGAATTAATTGTATTTCATTGATTTCAATGGGGACACAGTGCCCCATTGAAATCAATGTAATAAAACCGGTACCGGTATACTGGATTTAATCCAGGAATCTGGTTCTTTGAGAACCGGAAACCGGTAAATCCGGTATCCGGTATTTACCCCGGGGTCCCACCCCTAGCATTCAGACCTTCTTGGAGCGCGCGCTTACCTGCCTGTTCAGTGCGGTTCAATTACAGAAAGTTACAGCAGGGCTGGGCAGCAGGCTGCAGCCAGCTTCTCCTCCAATAAGTTCCTCTACCTCCCCTCCCTAGCTCCGGACCCCATCCCTCACCTGCCTCTGCCTCCTAGTAGTGCCCCAGCAACGGCATTAGCAGCAGCAGGGACACCAGCGATCGGAGATAACGCTGTTTGTTTACAAACTCCTCCCCATGTGATCACGCACATGGGGAGGCTTTGTTTGTAAACAAACAGCATTATCTCCGATCGTTCGGTGTCCCCCGCTGTGCTGCTGCTGCTGCTTCCTGTAGGGGCAGGAGTAAAACAGTGCACTTGAAAGCAAAGTTGCCTTCACATGCAGGACAAGTTCGCACCAGTTAATACCAAATACAATGTCGCTTTCACACTGTTGTAAAGAGCGGACTTATTTCAATCGGACAGCATAAATGTAGGTTAACTAGCTTTGAACTGCGGATTACTTAGGTGCGATATTGATGACAATATTTCGAATTAGGGACTTCAGACATGCAAGTTACATTCAAATTTTGTAAAATTTGGACACAAACTGAACGTCTGAATGCCACCTAATTATTATTGCCCATTGCCGCTATAGGAGTTTAAACAATGCAGACACAATGTAGATACATATGTATTTACAGTCAACACAGAGAAATTTGATAATCCCCAGGTATATACCCTAGGACACAAATGTTTTAACATTAATGCAGAACCAAACACCACTGTAATTTTTTATTCTATTCCAGCAAAATGTGACAGCCAGCGGATTTTTGGTGGTGTGTAATGTCACCAAGATATCCACTGGGACTAACACGTGGACACTGCATGCAAACAAATGGAAAAGGCTTTGGGATAAAGATAGTTTTCAGCTATGGAATGTGTCATTTGCATACTCTGCTGCTGAAATACATGAGGCTGTGAAAAACACCCAAATGTTCCAGACCAAGGTTCAAAGCCTAGCAAACACTTTGGGACATGCTGCTGTAGTTTTAAAGGCAGAAGTAAAGAAAATTACCCAGGTTCTTACTGAAGCAGAATACACCACCAAACACTAATTTTGGGAAAGTGTTTTTGGCTGGTCACCAACTGCTACTGGTGTGTTGAATTTGTTAATTCATCCAATTATCATTATTGTTGTAATTCAAATTATATTGCTTGTGATCATATAATGTATAATATGGTGGGTGAAAAGATTAGTAGGCTCACTCAAGCACAGAGCATTTTATGCAGTCCCAAGCCGAAAGTAAGCAAATGAGGTGTTAACTGGGAAGGGCCCAGTTAACAAGGGGGGGACTGTAGTGAATTAATAGGTTGAGTGAAGCATCGTGCATTAATAGAACCAAGAAGAATACTGTACACATCTGTAACCACTGGATAGCATATTGTATATTCCCTATATGTTTTGTTTGCTTACTATGTGCTTTATTTGCTTGCTTTATGCTTTATGATAACTTTTAGTTCAGATAGATAGATAGATAGATAGATAGATCTTTATTTGCCGTAACTAAAAAGTTATTGGCAACATTAACTCAAACAGTCAAAGGACCACCGTACACACATAACACAAAGTTAAAACAGTATAACTAAAAACTAATAATTAAGAACATTTGCATACAAAAGCTTCCTGTTCCCCTCAATGTCTGGCTATTCTCATCCATCATACTCCAGGGACTTCTGCAAAAATACCCCAGGGGTCCACCATATCCCCCTTACCCCTCTCCAGGGTCCTTAGGACGACGCACATGTATTGCCAAATTGCCAAAAACTGCCACGGCCCGTGTTAATTCTGAAACTCTTGAGTCCAGACATAAATCATAAGGGTCTGCAAAAGGATGCCTAGCCTGAGATTCTCTAAGGGCTACAAGGAGCTTGCCTCTGATTCTTTCGAGTCTAGGGCAAGCAAAAAGGATATGCTTATTCGTGTCCAGCTCCTGGGAGCAGGACAAGCACAATCTCTCCTGAAGTGGAACTCCCAAATATCGTCCTTCCATTACTGCCGAAGGGAAGACGCCACACCGAAGACGCATAAAAGTCCGTCTCAAAGAAAAAGTTGTCCACACTATAAGGTAGCTTGTCTCCAGGAGGGGTCTTTAGGGAGGATTATAATGTGGATTCACCCTCTGGCACCGAAGCATATAAGCATCCACCTGAAGTTGCTGGTCGGCAAGCCTCTGTTTTACCAGAAACGTGACTTGTTTGATTCCCAAGGACACCAAGTGTCCTGGCATGAAACCAAGCCTCCCAAGAACAACCTCCAGCTGCCTCTGCCAAGGGAGCAGCAAGCCCTCCTCTCTGTCTTTACCCAAGAGACATCCCCCTGGGGAAGGAGTTCAATCCTCAGCCAATATCTAACTATGGCTTGTAATTAAAAAACCCTAATAGGAGGGCAGTCAGTTTCTAACCACAGGAAAACCTGCAGAGTTCCCTGAGGAACGCCCAGAATTGCCCTCAAAAAGCCATTTTGAATTGTTTCTACAAATTCCAAGAAGTCCAACCTCCATACAGGGAAGGCATATAGAAGTTGTGCCACTACCTTAGCTCGGAACAGCTGGGAAAACAGGAAAACCTGCGGAGTTCCCTGAGGAACGCCCAGAATTGCCCTCAAAAAGCCATTTTGAATTGTTTCTAAAATTTCCAAGAAGTCCAACCTCCATACAGGGAAGGCATATAGAAATTGTGCCACTACCTTAGCTCGGAACAGCTGAAGGGCCGGCGGTAACAGCTGACCCCCTTTGCCAAAGTAAAACCCATGAATTGCACCCGCTGTCTGCAGGGCCTAATTCTTAACCAAAAACCAATGGTTCTACCAGGAGAGAGATTTGGAAAAAGTAACTCCCAGGTATTTAAATTTGTCAACCTGGGAGACCTGATGTCCATCAATCTGCCACTTATGGGTCTCCCTATGCTTCCTATGGCCAACTATCAGAACCTTGGTTTTCTCATAATTGATCCATATATATATTGGAAATGTAAGTTATAAGGAAAAACAGGCTGGCAGAGAGAGAGAAGGAAATATGTAGGTGAAAGGTAGATGCTGTGGTATTGACAGGGATACATTCTTGTCAGCCATAAAGAGAAGGCCCAACAGGAACAGAACTGGCAGGGACTGATCGTGCCCAGAGCAGAGTTTTTGTACATCAAAGGAAAACAACAAACAAAAGAAGGTTACAGGGAACAGATAAGGGTTGAGCAAGGCATGATCTGGTCAGATGTCAGGATGCCTTGGAGAAAGGGGGCTTGGGTAACCCATGGCCAAAGATCAGGCCTCCCATCTGGAGGGAGGGGTAGGCAGGATCTAACTGGTCAGGACATCCCGCAATAACAATGACTGAGCAGAAAGGACCCCAAATCTGAATAGCGAATGGGAGAACTTTCTAAGCTTGGCTCTAACAACCCCACACTCTGGATGCTCATAAGGCAGTCACTATATAAGAGGACCATCTCTAGACAGGGAAGATGCCTTGCATGGTACCCTCTGACCGGTTGCTCAGGTAGCCGCCAGTTGATCGATGCTTGGCCCTTTCCGACGCTCTCAAAGGCTGTGAAAAGCCAGACTCCAGCAGCCAGACTCCTAGATAGACCTCGATTGGGCCCCCACCCTGCCTCTCCTCTCGAGACCAGACCGGAGACCTCTGACACGTAAGAACTCCTATGTATGTACTTATTTGTGTGTGCTTGCTGTTAGAGTAGGTGAAGGTTATTGCTAGATGCAAGTGTATTGGTGCTATATTACTGCTATAGTCTCAGTTCTTTCTATACTGATATAGTAATAAACGTCTGTCTATTTAAAGGACTTTGCAATCTGTTTCATAGTGCCTCTGCCCAGATCCCGGAATTGGGAGCTGCCTGCCAGGGGTCTAAGTCCTGTCCCTGATAGGATTGATAGAGAACAGTTCCAATTCATAACATAACCAGCCAGGATGGACATGGGTCAAGTTCACAAAAGGTGGCCCTAACATAACAGCCCCAAGGATATCTATCGCTCTGGCAGATGACACCAACTGAAATTGATCACACAAAACCGGACAAGGCAGGTGTATCAGGGGGCTTCCCCCAGGGCCACACGGGGCGCTGGGGTCACACTCTGGGGAATTAGCTCAACCCCACTACGCCGGTTCAGCCTCGGCTGAATCCCTCTCTTTACATAAGGGGGTACCCTCTCAGGACACATCACACAGTCCAGAGGGTATTAGTCCACAGTCCTTTATTAAACACAACCAGTGTACCTGGGACTGCCGGCTCAGTCGCCTCCACCCTGAAAGCCCAGGTCCACCTCTGCACTCAAGAGCAACCCAATATCAACCCCCAAAGTCCATCCAGCAAGGCGTCAAAGCCCCCATGCTCTGGACAAGCCTTCCCCAGGCATGAGGCTCCCTCCTGGGCAAAGCATCTCCCACTTGCCTGGGTCCTTCTCATTCTCCAGCCTTCAGCACCCTGGATAGCTTAGAGCAGGCAGGCTTGCTCAGGGAGATGTTGCTCCTTCAGCTCCCTGGCAGAGACTCCCTTCTCTCTGCCTTGTCTCTTCTTATACACAGCAACCTCAGGCTCTCCGTAAACCATGGAGGCCTGAGGAGCCATCGCCAAGGGAGCGGACACCTCGGAGCCATCCGGTTGATGGCCTCCAGCAGCCAAGTATTCCATAAAGCCACAAGGTCATCAAGCAGGCGGTCATCAAAATCAAAGGCTAACTCCCCAAGATCTTTCCAGAACCGGGAGCAGAAATGCGCCAGGAGACATGCTCACAGGAGGTAATGATCTGTCCATGACGAAGGTTCTACTGACACCTCCCCCATCAACGAATCCCCTGACTCAAGGCCCCCGCCTCAATAAAGCCTTTAAAAATACTTCCTGTGTATCATTGTGTTTTCCTCTGGTCCATCATACTCCCCTTCCTCCTCCCACAGCACCAGAATGTCATACTTTCCCTCCTTGGGCTCCCCCATACTATTTCATTCCAGGCAGTCTTTCCCTGCATGTTCCCTGTTGGTATTCTCAGATTAGCCAGCTGCTGGCCTGAACCACTAACTTTCTTATTGACATTTGGAAGCTAGCTGGGTCTGGGAATGCCAATAGGAAGCACAGAGGCACATGTGTGCAGCAATTTAGCAGACTTCTATGCCCCCCTGTTTTCAAGTACAAGTGCATGCCCACCAGACTTCCCACTCCCTATTTTCAGTGCACCCACCACCTCCCACCCTTCCCTTCCCACACCCAGTCTCCAAAAGGGCTTATAACTATGACATACTGCCATTTTTCAAGGCCTCCATCCTTCCCTCCCCTACACCCCCTTCTCTGCACCCCTGCCATCCCCATTTTCCTTCCCTTCCAACCCACAGCCCACAAAGCGACTTATTGCTGTGCCATACAGTCATTCTCCACTAGCTTCCCTCACCCAAACTTCCCTCCAGTCCCAGAAGCACAGAAAGCATGGATTATGAAAAATTACAGAACTTTATTAAACTGTGTAAAACTTTCTTAAACTTAAATTAAGGAACTTTAAGTATAGAACTTTAAACATAGAAGTAGAAATATAACACTTTTAAAAGATCAAACAGCTTCTTTTTTGCCTGCTTCTTTTAGGGGCAGCTTGGCATACTCGCTTGGGTGGTGGGACTGTGGGCGGGGACATCTTCTCAGTCCTCCTCCCACGGATCTGGCTGTGAAGAAGTGTTCACCAGAGGCATTCAGGAATTATTGGGGGGAGAAGGGGAGGGGAACACGCCTGCCCAGGAACTGTTCCCTGAAGTGAGCTCAGTGTGGAGAGGGTTTAGGTGCTTTCCCTGGAGAGAGGAGTGCAGTGGAAACCAGGGTGGGCAGGCGGGTTCCATGTAGACTGGCATGAACAGCCAATGGGAGTTAGGAAATAGGGCCTGTGCTGTGCAACAATGCTCACAGTTGTTGGATGGACTGGGACAGGCTGCTTTGTGGCTGTGACTGCCCACATTTTACCCATCTTGTTGCTCGCCTTTTCAAACTGCTGCCTTCAGGGAAAGGTTCAGTGCCTGACCTTCCGCCAGCAGTCCAGGTAGGCCTCAGCAGCAAAGGCCTTATGTTTTGCTGTATTCTGCCCAGTGATGTGGCGCAAAAAAAATTTACAGAAAATTTTCTGGATAATTTTCCACTACCAAAATTTTCTGCGGAAAATTTTCCAGAGCTATAGGAAATTTTGCACAAGAAAATTTTTCGATTAAAAATTTTCTTATGAAGCTTTTATGCAAATTAATTTTAATGCATATAAGAAAATTTGCATGGGAAAATTTTCCAATTCAAAATTTTCTGGAAAACCCACATCACTGATTCTGCCACACCAGCTGCCTATTCCCCCTTGCCATGCCATTAATGACATCACAGATCTTGTCCACCTGCCATGTGGTCTCCCCAAGCTGCTCCCTTGACAACAAATTGTTCCTGGTTGCATACCCGCAGGTTCTGGTTCCACTGGACGTTTGTGGATGGGGGATCCATCTATGCCCGGTGTGCTAGCAGTTCTGTAGCAAGGTAACAAGGAAAGCCATTAGTTCAGACTGCCCCATCCTACCTTCCTGCCCTGGTGTATCAGCCCCTGCCCACCAAATTTACAGCCCTCTGCCCACCCAAAGGGAAGCAGGAATGAGTACTTGGCCTATGCTGCTGCTGGGTTGGTGGTTGTGGTGGGATCCCAGCACCACTCAGTCCTTGTCCTGTAATCACTGTAAAGGACTGAAGAATATACAGAAATCAACCACCACCATTCATGCCATCTCCTCCCCACCACACACACGCAGCTGCCATTTGGACTTCCATTGCCATCCTGCCATCCCACTATGGTGCCCTTTCCCCCTGATAGGCCGTGGGCCCACCAGGGTGCCTTGCCACCCACTTCCTGTGCCTACCCTTCCTTCCCGTCTGGTGGAGCTATTTCCCATCCCGGGATCTCATTCTTGTGCTCCAACACGTTCTCCTGACTGCCTGTCAACACAGTAAACAATAAAAAACATAATTAGATAACAATAAATTGAAACTATATCATGCAGCTGCATAAACACAAACACCCTCCTCCCCAGTTGCATTAACTTACAGTTCTCCTCCTGCTCCACTGCCTCCTTAACAAAGGTGGCATCCAGGTCCTCTGTGCCCTCTACCAGAACCTTGGGTGGCTCCTTGAACACGGGCTGGTTCTCAAACTCAAGGGGATACACCATGAGAATCACAGTGTCCATGTCCATGTCGACCTGTGCTGGTTCTGGGGTGGGAACAGGAAGGGAGGAATCTCTGCCTGGGTTGCAGCTTCTGTGGAGGAATCATATCCACCTGCTTCTGGCCCCTGGCAAAGGCAAAGCCATACAGGCAGGATGCAACAATGGCTCCATCCAAATAAAGGAACCAATCCAGGAGCTCATAGTATGGAGATGTTTGTCTCTTGCAGCTGGAGGCAAAGCTGTTGTCCCAGATCACCTTGTACCTGTGGTCCAAGTCCTTGGCCTGCTGCTGGCACTGGTTCATAGGGATGTGCAAACGCAGATCGGACGTTCTGGGTTTGGCCCGAACTCAGCCAGTTCAGACGCCCAAACCAGATGCCTGAACCGAACATGGAAACCCCTGAACAGTTTGGGTGCATTTGGGCACGTTTGGGCAGGAAAAACCTGGCTGGCAGGCCCGGGGGGGGGGGGGGCAGCTGAGGAGCAGACTTCCTGGCCCCAGGGTTGGAGAGAGGCTTGGATTAGCAGCCAGTCTGCTGTAGTGAAAAGATTGCAAGAAGACCTTTGTAACAGATAGTGGACACTTATATATCTTAATTTGGCCTGTGTATGCTGTAGAATCCATTTTGATTGACATATGTGTAAAAACATATATGTAATGTAAAAGTTGAGAACTGGAAACTCATTTTATGCAATGGATGTATTTTATGTAAGCTTCTTTGGCAACTTTTCTCTATCCCATGGTACCTGTTGTTTAGAATGTCAAGGTCAAGTAACTAAATGTTATGGGAAGCCCTTATCAGTAGTGAGCTTAATTGGGAAGTTGAGAATGATGCAGGCAGAAAAGATGCAGCTGCACTAGCTAGAATTGGTCACACATGTGCAGGATTTGTAGAAGTGAGTGTGCAACATCAGAATACTATAAAGACACAGCAGCTGGGGACCCATTTTGGAACTTCACTGCTGGCTGCTTTGCAGACGTGCTAAGGGGTGCAGCAGAACTTGAGGCCCATTCGGGGATCATCTCGCAGCCGGTGTTGGAGTTCCTATAGTGCACCAAAGGATGTGTGAGAAGTCTCTTTTACTTTCTGTATTAATTGGGGTTATTGTTTTTATCTTTATGCTTTATCATATTTAATAAAACAGCTTTTTGGCACCCATTGGTCTGAGTTATCACTGAAACTGATCTAAACAAAAAATACTTGCAAGACAATTGGCACTGTTAGCAGGATCTGTTCAGCGAGCCAGACATGTGGGAGAGACAGGAGCAGTTAGAGAAGCAATGTCAGAGCACAGCTGATGAATTAATAGCTGTGAAGTAGTGAAGTGCTTTGTTACGTGAGGGGCTGGAAGCAGCAAGGGAGCGAGGGAAAAAAGCAGAGGAGCAGGCTATGGCTGCTGCTGTGTGTCTAGCCCAGGTGAAACACCAAAAGGCAGCCTGAGTCATAATTGGACAGTGAATAAAGCAAAAGTGTGGGTGCTGGTGCATGGCTCAGACTGGGATTCAGCCACATGGGATGGGAACATCTGGGATTCCTCCTCTTCAGAGGAATGGACTGAGGGGGAAGAGGGTTCAAAAGACCCTCCTGAAACTGATTCACCCATGGCCCAGACTCAGCCTCTCATAACAAATAGTTCAGTTCAGTTTATTTATTTAGCTGTTGGCCATTACAAAGTAAAATAAATACCACATTATACCATATTATAACAATACCAATTAAAATAATCCTTCATACATAAATAAGAAAGGAACAATTAAAAGGAACTTCTAACACAAAACTTGCATTAACATCCCAAACATTCTCTATACCCAATGGGATCTTTTACCATAAGCTTATCATGGAACCTGCCCACAAGCAACTAATAATCGATCCCCAATATTAAATCCCGCTGTATAAACACAGACAGCTTTTTAAAATAATAGCTCTCGCCTTGCCCTTCCCGGGACTTGTGGCGGCACACTTGACCCCTGCCATGAACCATCTCACTGGTCCAATGTTAACAGGAGGATACTTGTTAGGGTAAAGCGGAAAAAGTTCAATAAAAACGCTACACCTTGCCCTTCCCGGGGCTTATGGTGACACACTTGACCCCTGCAGCGAGCCATCTCACTGGTACCATGCTGGAAGAGGCAAACTTAGATAGGAGAAACCGGGCAGCAATTTAACCCTTTGATAGCAAATGAAGGTCAAATTATCTGCCCATCATGGTTTTCGTAAGGGACCCCTATCTAACGGGGTATCTTTCCCTTTGGTAAGACAGATCTTCCTCTGGGACAAGCTGACTAATACCATAAGGCACTGTTCACTAACTTACAACCTAATTCTAATTATTATGGGTAAAACATACCCCCTCGGTGGTGAGCGGGCTTCCTGTCCCTGAGCATTGTGTGTGCTGACTCAGACGGCAGCTGAAACTGACCAGAGGGGCGGAGCTACGAGGCGGAGCCGGGGCTTAAAGAGCTTGCCCGTCAGAGGCGGCG
>QEPC01010693.1:2050285-2072909 GCA_003113815.1 Sphenodon punctatus
GGGGGGCAGCTGAGGAGCAGACTTCCTGGCCCCAGGGTTGGAGAGAGGCTTGGATTAGCAGCCAGTCTGCTGTAGTGAAAAGATTGCAAGAAGACCTTTGTAACAGATAGTGGACACTTATATATCTTAATTTGGCCTGTGTATGCTGTAGAATCCATTTTGATTGACATATGTGTAAAAACATATATGTAATGTAAAAGTTGAGAACTGGAAACTCATTTTATGCAATGGATGTATTTTATGTAAGCTTCTTTGGCAACTTTTCTCTATCCCATGGTACCTGTTGTTTAGAATGTCAAGGTCAAGTAACTAAATGTTATGGGAAGCCCTTATCAGTAGTGAGCTTAATTGGGAAGTTGAGAATGATGCAGGCAGAAAAGATGCAGCTGCACTAGCTAGAATTGGTCACACATGTGCAGGATTTGTAGAAGTGAGTGTGCAACATCAGAATACTATAAAGACACAGCAGCTGGGGACCCATTTTGGAACTTCACTGCTGGCTGCTTTGCAGACGTGCTAAGGGGTGCAGCAGAACTTGAGGCCCATTCGGGGATCATCTCGCAGCCGGTGTTGGAGTTCCTATAGTGCACCAAAGGATGTGTGAGAAGTCTCTTTTACTTTCTGTATTAATTGGGGTTATTGTTTTTATCTTTATGCTTTATCATATTTAATAAAACAGCTTTTTGGCACCCATTGGTCTGAGTTATCACTGAAACTGATCTAAACAAAAAATACTTGCAAGACAATTGGCACTGTTAGCAGGATCTGTTCAGCGAGCCAGACATGTGGGAGAGACAGGAGCAGTTAGAGAAGCAATGTCAGAGCACAGCTGATGAATTAATAGCTGTGAAGTAGTGAAGTGCTTTGTTACGTGAGGGGCTGGAAGCAGCAAGGGAGCGAGGGAAAAAAGCAGAGGAGCAGGCTATGGCTGCTGCTGTGTGTCTAGCCCAGGTGAAACACCAAAAGGCAGCCTGAGTCATAATTGGACAGTGAATAAAGCAAAAGTGTGGGTGCTGGTGCATGGCTCAGACTGGGATTCAGCCACATGGGATGGGAACATCTGGGATTCCTCCTCTTCAGAGGAATGGACTGAGGGGGAAGAGGGTTCAAAAGACCCTCCTGAAACTGATTCACCCATGGCCCAGACTCAGCCTCTCATAACAAATAGTTCAGTTCAGTTTATTTATTTAGCTGTTGGCCATTACAAAGTAAAATAAATACCACATTATACCATATTATAACAATACCAATTAAAATAATCCTTCATACATAAATAAGAAAGGAACAATTAAAAGGAACTTCTAACACAAAACTTGCATTAACATCCCAAACATTCTCTATACCCAATGGGATCTTTTACCATAAGCTTATCATGGAACCTGCCCACAAGCAACTAATAATCGATCCCCAATATTAAATCCCGCTGTATAAACACAGACAGCTTTTTAAAATAATAGCTCTCGCCTTGCCCTTCCCGGGACTTGTGGCGGCACACTTGACCCCTGCCATGAACCATCTCACTGGTCCAATGTTAACAGGAGGATACTTGTTAGGGTAAAGCGGAAAAAGTTCAATAAAAACGCTACACCTTGCCCTTCCCGGGGCTTATGGTGACACACTTGACCCCTGCAGCGAGCCATCTCACTGGTACCATGCTGGAAGAGGCAAACTTAGATAGGAGAAACCGGGCAGCAATTTAACCCTTTGATAGCAAATGAAGGTCAAATTATCTGCCCATCATGGTTTTCGTAAGGGACCCCTATCTAACGGGGTATCTTTCCCTTTGGTAAGACAGATCTTCCTCTGGGACAAGCTGACTAATACCATAAGGCACTGTTCACTAACTTACAACCTAATTCTAATTATTATGGGTAAAACATACCCCCTCTTCCTCCCCCCCCCCATAGATAATTACCTGAAGGACTGCTATATCTAAATCTATACCACTGGATCACCGAGAGGACCTTCCTTTACCAGCTTCTTTTTCATCCAGTACACCCTATTTAGAAATTTTGCCACGTTCCTAGAAATCCTAGTATCCTTATCACATAAGAGAGCAGTTTCCATAATTCGAGCAGTAATACCTATCAGCGGTGATATATATAGCTCTATCCAAAACTGATACTTTGGACATTCCAAGAGAATATGCCTTAATGATTCTACTCTGCCCATACTGCAGAATTGGCAGAGTCTCTCCACCCAGGGGGTACCAGTAAATCTGCCCTCCGTAACTGCAGATGGAAAACTATTTATTCTTGCGAGTGTAAAGGACACTCTAGTGTCCTGCATACTTAGCTCAGCCAGGTATTTTGGGCCCTCAACCAGGATCATCCATTCTGTATATTGAATCGCCACCCTTTGATTCATAAGTAGATCATGCTCCATCTGAAGATCCTGGTCCCAGATTCTGGATTTCACCACCATCCAGGCCCTACCAAAAGGGAGCTTCATAAGCTGGGATGAAGACAATCCCAGCAACCTAAATTCCTGCTGGACCCAGTGGGACCACTTACCCATGGCATAAGGGGCAATTTGACTAGCTATTGACCCTGATGGTGCCATGTTTAACCGCAGCCAATATTTTAGAATTGCTGCCTTGGCCTGAGATGCCATACACTTTAAACCCGCCTCTGCCCTTAATAGAACCGCCGGCGTAGCCCTCGGCACCTGAAGGATTATCCACAGCATTCTATTTTGTTCTTTTTCCAGCTTCGTAGTCTTGCCTACTCCCCAAACTTGCACACCATATAACAGCTGTGGCACCATTTTTGCTTGTACAAGACGCAGAGCAGGTTTAAACAATCTCCCCCCTTTGGACCAGTAATAATTTGCAATACCTTGCCCTGTAACCTTAAGTTGCTGCAAAGCAGCTTTACAGTGCACCTCCCACGTAGGATATTTTGCAAATATTACTCCCAGATATTTATACTAGGGAACCTGCTCTATCATCTTCCCATCCAAAAACCACCTGTGCTGTTTATGCTTCTTACTGACCACCAGGACCTTAGTTTTTGTATAATTTATCCTCAGATGTTCATTCATGCAATACTGTCCAAAGGCCGCCATCAGTCTCCTGAGGCCTACTGGAGAGGCAGCAACCAAAGCTGTATCATCTGCGTAAAGCAAAAACGATATCGGCTGCCCACCTATCTCCACTGGGTGAAACTTGGGATCTCTAATAGAATCCCCCAGATCATTTAGATATATTATAAAGAGTATGGGGGCCAGCAAACATCCCTGTCTTACCCCCCATTCCATCTTCACTGGATCTGAAAGATTCCCGGCTGCATCTATTCTAACTTTCAACATGTTGTTCGTATGTAGAGCTCGGACTAACAACAGCAACAGTCTATTCCATATTTAATTAACTTGAGCCACAGTTCTCCCCTACAGACTGAATCAAAAGTCATTTTGAGATCAATGAAACATATATACAAGTTTCCCTTTGGACATGAGACAACATATTTGTTAATCAATTGGTCCACAACAAATACATGATCTATTGTGGACATCCCTTTCCGGAAACCCGCCTGTTCTCTTCCAATCAGGTTGTCTTGTTCTACCCATTAGGTCAATCGCTTCAGCAGGTATCTGGAGTATAACTTGCCTATAACACTCAATAGACTTATAGGTCGAAAATTAGCCAGGTCATCTACTGGGCCTTTCTTGTGTATCGGGACGATGACACTTTTCTTTGGAATTTTACCTGTCTCATTTATGGCAGTAAAGAGGAATGCCAGCACCTGACTCCATCAATCCACATTCCCCAACAACAACTCCGCAGGGACCAAATCAGAACCCGGTGCTTTGTTCTTTTTAAGCGAAGCTAACAGCTCTTTAACTTCAGATGGCATAACTGGGTCCCATTTAGGAAGGGATTCAAACAAAACTTTCAAGGGGAACTCCAGCTCCAAGGAGGGTTTGGAAAAAATGGTGGCATAAAATTGTTCCCACCTCTGGATTGATACTTTTGCCTGTTCCATCTTCTTTTGCCCACCCCACCCTTCCTTTATCTTATCCCAAAATTTAGAGGAGTCCCTGGCTTCTGCTGCCCTAAATAGGTCCTCCCATCCCTCCACTAAATACTGGATCTTCTTCTGTTTAAGAAGACTCTTATATGCTCCCCTAGCCTTCGTATAAACTTCTTTAGCTTCTGGGAAAAAAAACCTCTCTCGTAGGCAGCTGTAAGCTCGATACAAAGATTTTCTCGCTACCTTACACTCATCATCATACCATCCCTCCTTCTTTCTTCCTTTCCCCTTGGAACTGATTTGACAGCCTATTATTGGACGCAATTGTTCCAATAAAGAATCAAACATGCAAAATATACTTTCCCCTTCCTCAATGGCTTTCCGGTGAATCTCCTCCACTGGGAAGCCAGAAATAACCCCTTCTGCCTCCAGGAGTACCTGGGGGGACCATTTAACCATTTTCCAACCCCCCTGCCCAACTCTACCTGAAGAGGCGCATAAAACTCTATTTTTTTGTACCAAGGGCCACTTCTCTTTCTCCTAACAACCACACCACCAAGGGTAAGTGGTCTGTTATAGGGCAGGCTATAACAGCAAAATCAATTACCCTATAAAGCAAGGGCCCTGAAACCATGATATAATCAATTGAGCTTTCCCACTGATGGGAGAGGAATGTAAATTCCCCCTCCTTATCTCCTGGGAACCTACCACTAAGGACAACCAGCTCAGTTGCCTCTACCAAACCTTCCAATTTTAACCTCGAGATATTGGTAAAAATATCCTTTGAAATCCTACCTAGGGGCCAGCCTGGAGACATCTCTGACTCACAACTGGCCCCTCCATCCCATTTGGGGGGCCCCAGCGCGCGTTGAAGTCCCCCACCATCAGAAGATCATCATCTGGAAAACGGTCACCCAGGGCTTTAACCCATAATTCCAGATCCTCCCAGACCCCATAACAAATAAGACTAAGGGGCAGCCTGGAAGAGGCGGGTGAGCTATCAGGGTGGTGAGAGATTTCACCCAGACAGAGCTACAAGACATAGCTAAGTAATATCGTCAGTTGCCCCAAGATACACTGGGGGCATGGTTAACTATATTGTGGGATCAGGGGGCAAGTGGCCACTTTTTGTTGGATGGAGAATTACTTAAGGTTGGGGGTTATAGCTAAGGATCCCCTGATGAATCAGATGCTGAGGGCGGCTCATAATGTGACACATACATTGTTTGACTGGGTACAACAGGCAGTGCAAATTCGCTTTCCTGAGCCCATGGATTGGGAAGATGACAGCATAGAGTGTTGGAAAACTGTAGCCTGGGGGGTGGGGAGGGGCTTGGCTTCGCTATTGGACTACTCAGATAGGAATCTATTCAAACAACTTTGATGGGCCAGATAGAGAAACTTTCACTGCAGGAATGCGGACAAGATTAATGAAAACTGGGCCTCCCCATTTAAGGGGGGCCCTGCTAGTCCTGCTTGGGGCATGCAGCACAGGGGCATGCAGTAGGGGACCATCCCTCTTTTCCTCATACCATTGGCTTGGCAGTCTGCGATTGACCAGGAGCTAGACTGCAGAGAGCCAATGGGGCTTGTGGTAAGGTGGGCACAGCAAGTAACAAAAGTAATTGCCCTCCCCCGTTCCAATTCATTCTGAGCTAGCCACTGATCCAGTCAGCAGACGTTTTCAAAACTCTCCCTCTCCCAGCAGTTTGTGTTCCTCCCAATCCATTACCATCCTCCTCCTATTTCACCCATTTTCACACATTTACCTCATAGTTTCATTTATTTAGATTAGATTAGATAGATTTAGGTGTTATACCCTGCCTCAGCCTGCTTTCTGCTCATGCCAAAGTGCCTGTCTGCCCACCCTGTGGGCAAAGCTCAAACCCTGCCTCAACATGCCTTCTGCTCATGCCAAAGTGCCTGTCTGCCCACCCTGTGGGCAAAGCTCGAACCCTGCCTCAGCCTGCCTTCCTAGGCACTAGGGGTGTGGTTTGGCATCACCTCCTACCAGCGTCCTCCACTGCCATGCAGGGCACTGGAAGGCCTGCAGTCCAGGAGGCTGTGGCTGTCTCTGCTGTGGCTGCAGGAGCAGGTGCTTCAGGGTCAGATGTTCATCATGGGCCACCAATGTCCCCCATTATTCATGTGATCCCCAGCAGTCCAGGGCTGGTGGATCCCACCCAGCTGCTAGAGGCAGGGCCCAATCCTCAGGCAATGGAAGCAGGGAGAGGAGCAGCAGGAGAAGCAGCAGGAGCAACAACAGCAGCCAGTTGAGGCCCAGAAGTGTCAGTGCACCATGGAGGAGCTGGGGTGGGAGCAGCTGCCAAGTCCATCGGCAACTGCAGGATGTGGAGGGTGGTGTGACTTTCAACTGAAAGCCACGTGCATGTTGGGGGAAATGATTGCGCTTGATGGGAAGCCCTTCTTGGTGGTTGGGGACATGGGGTTTAGGTGCCTGATTGGCTTCCTGGCCTCCCAGTTTAAGCTGCCCTCGTGCACCACCCTGAGTCAGGCTGCGACCAATGCCTGGCCTGCAACCCCATGCCAAGTAGTGGTGCCAGCCACCAAGCCCTGGCTGGGTCTCTGATGCTGCTCCGCCAATACCTGGAAGCCTGCAACGCCCGGCCGAGTAGGGGCGACAGCCACCAAGCCCTGGCCGGGCCTCTGCCGCTGCTCCGCCGATGCCTGGCAGTCTGCAACGCCTGGCCAAATTGGGGTGACAGTCACCAAGCCCTGGCCGGGCCTCTGCTGCTGCTCCGCCAATGCCTGGCAGCCTGCAATGCCCAGCTGAGTAGGGGTGCCAGCCACCAAGCCCTGACTGGGCCTCTGCTGCTGCTCCGCTGATGCCTGGCAGCCTGCAATGCCCGGCCAAGTATGGGTGCCAGGCCAACCACCAAGCCCCAAGCCTTCCAGGCCTCTGCTGCTGCTGCCCCCACTGGGTCTCAGACAGTCAGCCATGCCCCCATGGCCACCCCCAGGGGCCAAACGCCGAGCCTTCCCAGTCTCTGCTGCTGCTGCTATGTCTCTGATGGCCTGCCATGCCCCCATGGGCACCCCTGGAGTGCCCCAAGCCTCCAGATGGCCAAATTTTCTGAACGTTCGAGAGGGGTCCGAACTCCACAGGACTGAACCCACAAACCCGAACTAAGTTTTCTAGTCGAACGGTGGAACGACCGAACATCCGAACTCCGTTCTGTTTGCACATCCCTACTGGTTCATGTCCCAGGTGTAGCCCCTGTCGCTGCGCACTGCTTCCTTCCTTTAGCACTTCACCAGGGCATATTGGATCTTCTACCCCACATAGAATGATGAAGACTTGGTCTCTTCCTCAGTTCAGGGAATGTAGTACTGGCAGGTGGATTGGTAGACAGAGAGCAACTGAAATTGCGTGGTGGGGGTAGTGGTGCTGGTTGTAGCCTGGCTGTCAGTTTGAGCCATGGCCACAGTGACAATAATTCTTCACAAGTCATTTCTGAGAATGCAGTGGCTTGGAAACAGGAAGCATAAAAGAGTATGTACTGCCAACCAGGACGAATAGGGAGAATGCATGTTTGAAAATGGTGTGGTGGACTTTTAAGGCAGACAT
Organism: Sphenodon punctatus; assembly: GCA_003113815.1. NCBI lineage: Eukaryota > Metazoa > Chordata > Lepidosauria > Sphenodontia > Sphenodontidae > Sphenodon > Sphenodon punctatus. The sequence continues at coordinate 2,057,846 of QEPC01010693.1, forward strand.
TATGTGTGTGCCAGTAAGAGCAAGAGCGGAGCGAAGTTCAGGAAATGATCACTCCTCAGAATGCTCTAGGCTCTTCGCCCATGACTCTATGGTGCTGGTGGATCTGTACACATGCAATGCTGCATGCAACCTAATTGATGGAACACGAACACGTGGGGACACCTTAGCCCACATGGTGGACTCCACATGTTTCAGAACCATGCTGTGAGTGATGGCTGAGTGTCCAGTACATGGTGGCCATGTGGCCAGTGGGGGCGAACACCTAATAAATGGGCAGCAGGGCATCCACATGATGTGGCTGCCATCTCATTTGTTAACAAGAATTTGTGCAGCACAGTCCTCTGGCTATTTGTTTACCACTGGCAGTAAGCACAGTGGTGCTGGTGGATTCTAAGGCTGGTGGGGTGAAGGGCGGGGTCAGAAGTGGATAGAGCCAGACCAATGGTGGCAGGGCCAAGCCAAATGACAGTGATCAGATGATATTCTTCCCTCCATCCTACTAATACCAAGGGTCCATCCAGCATCAGACACCAGACAAATTCAGTCAAATGCACTATTGGCACTCTGGGCAGGGGCAGTGTGATCAGATGCTATTCCTCCCTCCTCTGTAATGGGGCACCCAGAAACAGACAGGCAGACAGGCACCAGAGAAATGCATGCACTACTGGCACTCTGGACAGGGGCAGTGTGATCAGATGATATTCTTTCCACCTCCTAGTAATACTAAGGGAGCAGCCACAGTGACTCATCCTCAAATTTAACTTAAATTAACTTAAATTGGGACAATTTAAGGGGTAAATTTAAGTGGCAATTAACTTAAATTGTCCCACTGCCAGGCATGCCAGCCCACACAAAACCAAAGCTCCAGGAGGAAACACAAAAACTACACAAAGCCAAGGCAAGCATTGAGACTGAGGAAAGATTAGATTTTTCCTCCCTGCTGCCAAGGAGGGACAAACAACCACCAAACAACCAGTCAAGTATTAAAAACTAAGGTTCTTCCCCCACCCCCCCCAGAGAGTGGGGGGACTGAAAAATCAACCCCCCTCCCCCCAATGTACCAGACCAGACCAGTCCACCACTGGGTAGACAGATTATTATGCTCAAAGTTCCTACCTTCACCTCCCCCCACCCTAAGGCAACAAAATAAAAGTATTAACTCCCCTCCCACCCTGAGGCTCTCAGTCGTTCCATTCTATCCAGTACAGTTTCCCAGATTCCCAGTCCTGCCCCACCCACTCCCCAAAGCAATAGCTTTAAAGTACACAGTACACTCACCTGGCCCAGGAATCACGCTGCCATGGTCAGGACAGGTGTGCAGGAAGCAGCAAAAATATATTCTATAATTATAAATTCCCCGTCTCCATCTAGCCAGGGGCAGCTGGCCAAACAAGCCTCAAGTCAAGTTGCACACAAGGGGGGCAGGTGGGCTGTGGCAGCAGGAGTGGAAGCAAGAAAAATGCATCTATCAGCCAACCAGCCCAGCCAACAAAATGGTGCCATCCCAGCAGAGAGTGAGCTAAAAGCCCAGCACACTTACGTACTTGCACTCAGCATGCGGTGGTGCATACGCATGCAGCTCGCCTCCACTCCAACAGCTGCTTACTGCCTGGCTCAACTCCAGCCTCCAGCCCAAATTTGCATGCAGTAGGCTGAGTGGCTGACTGGCTGCTAGCCTTGCAGAACCATCTCCCCCTGTCCTCGAGATTAGTGAACTGCAGTGCAGCCTCATTAACATTGCAAGCTGCCTGTTCCTGGGCGTCTGGCTCAGCCGCCCAGTCATTCTTTAATATGGCCACATTTCAGCTTCTACAGGGGCTCTGTCATAGTACCCCTGTCTGGGCAAAAATTGGAATTGGCCACTCAGGTGCCTGTAGTATGGGCTGAGAAAGTAGATGTCCATACCACAAAATGGCACCATTTGTCCCTCATAGGCTTCCCCACCACTGCCTGGCCACACACTCAGGCTTCAGCCAGCCAATCAGTGCAAGCAGCACACAACATCAGCTGAGCTAAGCTCCCTCACCCTCCCTCTGAGTCCTGACTCCTGGCTCCTTCCAGCCCTGAGCCCACCCACCAGCCTTCCCACAACAGCGACACAGTCACAAACACTGCTGCTTTAGCAAGCAGCTCTCTAAAAACAAAGCATCATTTGTGCATGACAGTGGTGGCATGGTGCAGCCTGCTACAGGTCCAATAGCCACTGTAGCCAGTCATTTCTTCAAATAGTTTATGTAGCTGACAGCTGCGTGGTGATTGAGGAGTCCTGGGGCCAAGAGGGGCACTGCCCCTGACATCCTGGGAGGTGTACTGCACCTAAGTATTCATTTTAAAGGGCCTCAAGTTCTAAATGACTACAGGATTATACTCTAAGGCAAGTTTTCCTGCTGCTCTTTTCAAAACCCTTTTAATTTTTCAACATCTTTTTTGAAATGTGGACACCAATACTAGACAGTCTTCCAATAAAGCTTTCATCTGCGTCATGTACCAATGTAATACCACCATCCAACTTCACCCACTGTGCTTACTGCCAGTGGTCAGGTTAGTACTCTTGGATTGGGAACTAAGGATCTGTTGGTCTTTTATTGTCATGACCCCTTAGCCCCGTTCACCGTCACAGATGATGACAGCAAGATTTTGCCTAATGTGACTGATACCATAGCGGTATTGTTAGGGAGAGACACTGGAACAGATTCTCACCCTGGTGACAGTTCCTCCAGTTTAAACCAAAGAAGAAGAAATAAAAACAGTGGAATCTGTTCCAGGGCTTACTTCTTTGGATATAGTACTACCCTGGTCTATGGAGTTCAAACTTTAATTCTTTTTGTTTCTCTCTACTTTTTAATTGGTTTTTTTTAGTAGATTTCCGAGAACTCAACTCAAACCTGACAAGAGGTCAACTTTTCTCCATAGATCTTCATGCAGAAATCTGGTTGTATAATGCATGCCTTATTCAGAAACAAAACTTTTCAAGAGACATTTGACTTCTTAACATGCTCTAACATAAAAATTAGACAACACAAAAGTCAGTACGAACATTATCGCAGGTTATAAAAATTCCAAAAGTTATAAGTGCAAGAGGTTTTAAATAAAGAATGTTTTGCTCTTTGGGGTAAGCAAACCTTAACTCATAACTTTAAAGTCTTGATGTTTGCTAACTGATACTCAAATACTAGTTTTATAGAAGGCACAATCCAAAATAATGAGAAAGAAGTAAGGAGGAAGAGGATCCTACTCACCATAGCTGCAACCCTGAAACCAGCTATTCCAAAGTAGTCCCTCTGAAACCAATTAGGCTAGTGTGGAGACTGGGATCCATGAAATAGAGATAATGATGTTCTAAAGAGACCTCTTCTGAAAGACTGTAGAAAGGCATCAATCTCTTCTCCCTTGCAGTATCTACAGCATCTCTCTGCCAAATGTAGAATTTACGGATGTGCGGATCAGCATCAACTTTATCCACTCTCAGAACCAGTAAGTAAACTTGATGCCTGAGAGAGCTTCATTTTAGGCCCCTCCCTGGCACTATGTAACCACTCCCCATTGGAGGAGCGATCTAAAGTACCAAATGCTGAGAAAGTCACTGGCAGGACAGTTCTGCCAGACCAACGGTACTGAGGAGAGATGGCCAGGGGACAATAGCAAAGTAGTGTGCAATCCTCCAGTGGGATAAGGCTAGTGCCAGCAGGTAGTGTAGGTACAAATCCCATTAATGTCCATAGGAATTACACACTCTTACTAGTGACTAGTGAGCCTTTGGGGAAGGGCAGGGTATAAATTCTAATAAATAAAATAAAATAAAAATAGTTGTTGGTATAATCCTGCTGGAGGACCTCACTGACAGGAGTGTCTCTCTGTGGAAGCCCTGTATTTTTACAGGCTCGCCACAAACCATAGATTTTTGTGCCTAATCCCAATTTGTTGCTCCTCTACATGAACAAAGAGTTCATTCTTCTAAAACAGAGGGTGAAAACAGACATGACGCTAACCACCCTTTAACCACCCTTGGTGGTCATTTATGCATGTTTCAGGGCTGCATAGGGCACCAATACAGCCCTGCAACATGCATAAATAACCACCAAGGGTGGTTAAAGGGTGGTTAGCATCATGTCTGTTTTCACCCTAAGTTTCTGATTTTGATCTTACTTACATCAGCAAATCCTGTTTACCTCAGTGGAGTAACTCCTGATTCACACAAGTGTAATGGAGAATGTAACTCACGTGCTTTGCATTGCAGCACTCTAATGAAAGGGAGAGACAGTAGTGATGGGGAAAAGAGAGCTTTATACATATAGTAGATTACTCTAGGTGCGATCCACTGAGCAGATAGTGCCAGTGATAGCACTTAGTATGAGTGCAGATTCACTTCAGCGAATCGCCAGAGGAGGAAGTGAAAGCCAGCACCATAACTAGCTTCAAAAGGTAACTCCATAAATTCTTACAGGACAGAGCCATAAATGTTTACTACTTGGGGATTAAACTCCTGGCAATTGGGAGAGGTTAGCAGGAGATGGATCACACCTCCATAACCTGTCCTTGTACTTGTTACACTACTGTAGCTAGTCACTATTGGAGACAGGATTCTGGGATCAATGGACTATGGGTCTGACCCCGTATGGTACTTTTTATGTCCTTAAGTGAATGGACTCACACCCACAAAAAGCGCTATCCAGAGGATAACACTGCCAATCAGAATAACCAGAAGATGGGTATAGAGGCTTCAGTCGTGCTCAGTAAACAGAGTCTAATTTTGTTACAAGCTTTATGTTATTTTAGATTTTATCCCATAGGGAAGCCCACTGCTAGTATAAAGTGCAATCCACCACAATGAACTTTATGGACCTATAAGGGAAAGCTTGGATGGGTGTTTCATCATTTCCAGGGTCATGCAAATTCAACTAGGTTGTTTTAAGCTGTGATTTTTATTTCTGTTAAAAAGAGAGAGATCTCAGTGAGTTGAGACTTTGTAAATTCTTCTCTCACTCAATTGGACTAATGAGGAAGTAATATTTTATACACTCCTCAAGTCCTACACAACATGCTACAGAGAATCAGTTGATTAGTGAGTCAGTTTAACAGGCCTGCTGCCCACTGAGATTCAGATTCTGCTATCAAGCACAAACAGAAAGCAAATGGTTTAATGGCCACTGCAAAACAAACTCTACCACAGTTGTGCACACTACTGATGTTTTATATAACCCACATGTCTGGGTTGCTATCTGGAGTCTCAAACAGCGATATATTGAACTATCCAACTGTTGCCCTATCTCACTCCTCCCCTTTGCTTCTAAGAAGCTCCTGAAATGAGTTGTCTACACCTGACGTCTTGACTTTCTCTTTTCCAATTCTTCCCTCAACCCCCTTCAATCTGGCTTCCATGTTCTCCATTCAACCAATACTGCTTTTGCCAAAATCACTAATAACCTCCTCATAGCTAATTCCAAGGGCCTCTTTTCCATCCTTGTCCTGCTCAGTCTCTCCACCACCTTTGATATTGCCAACCACACATCTTCCTTGATTCTCTTAACTTCTTCAGTTTCCAGGGTTCAGTTCTCAAAGAGTTCTCTTTCTATCTCTCTAACTGTTCCTTCAATGTCTTTCTCACCATGGGAGATGCGTAGAGGAGGATGTGTCCCCCCCCCCCGATATTTTCCTTGGTCCAGCCCCACAATGGTCACTGTCAGACTTAGGAGTCCAGTCCTCCTCCCTTCCTCTGCCATGGTCCCACTTGTTTGGGCAGACAAGAAGTTGTCATCAGATGGGCAACTTTCTCGCCAGAACAGCAGCAGTGACCTGAGGGAGGAGGACTTGGCAGCAAGCTGCAGTGGTACATGTGAGGTAAGGAGGACTCAGTGGCAGTGGTGGGACCTGACTGAGAAGGAGGAGGGGAGGTGAAGGCAGTGGATCTGGCTCACCTGGCCAGCAGCAGAGCATAGATGAGAGACCGAGCCCTGAGGAGGCACAGACCCAGGAGAGAGAGAGGGAGAGCCCTGAGGACTGTGACACAAAGTCAGGAGAGAGAGATGCAGAGTCCCAAGGAGTGGAGATGCAGACCCAGGAGAGAAGCGTACCCTGAGCACTGGGATGCAGAGAGACTCAGAGTCCCAAGAAATGGAGGCACAGACCCAGGAGAAAGAGAGGGAGACCTGAGTCCCAAGGAGGCTCAGATCCAGCTGACTGAGGAGGAGGTGGCCAAGAGACTGAGAAAGGCACCCCAATGATGGACCCCAGCAGCAACCTAATGACATGTTGGGGGTGGGGGGGCTCTCTTACACTCCAATTCCCTTGCAGTTCTCAAGGACTTGCAAAGAGACCACTGGGCTGACTGTCCTGACTCCTAAGCCAGGACACTATTGGCATGGATCCTGTGATGGGCCCTGGACAAGCGACACCATCCCATTCACCAGGACACATCAGGTATTCACTATTTTTTTTACACATCCAGGGAGACTGGAGGCTAGTGATTCCAGGAGTCTGGGGTGATTGTCCCCTGTACCTCTATACCTCCAAGAGGGGCTCTCCCCCAGAGTAAAAACCCACCCGGGTGAACCTGGGAGTCAGGCATCTCTGGGGTCACTGGGGTTGGGGGAGAACCGCCCCAGAGCTCTGGGCCCCAGAAAAAGGCCAAGGAGGCCCCAGAAGACTCCACTGGGTTCCCGGCAAAGGGAATCCCCCGCTCCCCAAACCAAGGCGCCGGGCATGTGTGGCACGGTGAAGGAGCAAGAGCTGGGGGAGGCCAGCAGGGGGCATGGAGATGCTGATGCTGTGTTGCAGGCCCCGCCCCGATGCGCTGAACGCCTGTCTCGGGGCCCCGCTGGGAATGCCGCTCCACTTCGGGTCCTGCTCCCACGCTCAGAGCACCTGCGTGGGCGTACAGAACATACGTAAGGGCTGTGAAGCCCTGATTACACTGCTGGTGATCAGAGCCTTACGCCTGTGAGACTGGCCCCTTGTGTGTGTATTGTCTGTGGAGCTTGCAGTGAAATCCTTCGTATAGTGAGTGTGGTGTGGATGTGCTTGGTGTAGTGAGTAAGTGTGTGAGTGTGAGAGCGTGGGTGTTGGGATCGAGGTATGTTAGGGGGGGGGTGTTCCCCAATTCCCCCCTGTTTCCTGGGTCCCCAAGTTTGGCAGCAACCTTCCTATCCTACCCCCCATCCCTGAGGTCCCCCTTTCCTGCTTCCCCCACAACCTCTTCACCCCCTTCCCTCATGTGGGTGTAGTCTTGAGAGTGTGTGTTTGTGTCAGCAGCATGTGCACTGATACCACCACCCTGTGATGATCTTCGGCGGGACGTTTAGTCCATATACCAACGTCAGGTGACCTGTGTGAGTGGCGTTCATTGTTACTGACTGGTCTCACAGTGCCTGGCACTGGGACAAGTAGGGTAGAGGTCCGTGCCCACAGTCACCTTAAATGCTCCTTATAGCCTTGCTCCTCCCTATCTTTCTGCCCTTATTTCCCATTACATTCCCAGCCAGGAATTTCACACCTCCTTCACCTGCCTGAAAGTCTCCTGCTCCCTAAACCATCTTTGCTCCTTCTTCCATGCTGCCCCTACACCTGGAACTTCCTCCCTGTATGCACATGCTCTGCTCCTTCCCTTCCAACCTTCATCTCTCTCCTAAAAATCTGCCTTTTCTGTCAGGCTTTCCTCAGTTCCTCACTGCCTAATAACACTCCTTCTACAGTCCTTTCATTCAGGGTCCTCTTCTCCCCTGTAATAAAACTAAGCAAGTATATTTGTGATTTATCAACATCATAAATGTATCCCTGTCTCTATGTTCTCCTCTCTTTCATCCATCCCAGACTGATTGTTCATTGCCAGACACATTCTTGGAGCTATATAATTAATAACTACTAGTAGTGTTAGTAGTAGTAATAATAATAATAATAACAATAGTACGCACATTTGACATCGAGGTATTTAATTTGCAGCTTTAAAAGAACACGTGACCTTCTTTAATGCACAAAATGTCACGTTTAAGGGCACTTTTAAACTATTGGGTCACCGTCGCGCAACCCGCTCATGGGATATTTCAAATATTAGACGAGACAGAAATCCAGGATCATGCGCATAGAAGGTGGTCGCTCGTTGTTTGCAGACCGCAAATTAAATACCTCACAATTGAGGTATTTAATTCACGGTCTGCAAACAATGCGCGACCACCTTCTATGCGCATGATCCCGAACTTGTGTCTCATCTAATCCCGCCTTGTGGTATTTTGAAATATTGCTCGAGCGGGTCGCGCAACAGCGACCCGTTCATTTAAAAGCAGCCTAAATCCCACACGCGGGATATTTACATGCAGTGTGATTTTATGCAGCGTGTTCGCCGTGCACGTCTAAAAGCAGTCTTATAGATGAAATGCCACCTGTGAAAACCACCAGTCGCGCTTTTGTAAAAGCCGCATTTTAAATACCTCAGTATCAAGGTATTTAAAATGTGGCTTTTAAAGAATGCGCAACTGGCAGTTTTCACAGGTGGTGTCTCATCTGAAAGTTGCCCATGTGACTTTTCTCAGGCTGCTTATTTAAACCTACCTGCACCGGTGTCTTGTTTAAAAACGGCCTGACTGAAAAATCTCTGAAAGAAGATTGGAGAGAAAGTGCTTACTTGTGCAATGATAATGTGCAATTGCTTATGCTAAACATTTACATTGTACCGTATATGTACAAACAATAAAGTCTGTGAAGATTTGCACAAAAACACATTCCTTGATAAAATTAGTTCAAAAGTGATTTAAGTGTACTGTATTTCTTATGTTGTTTTTACACTGTATGTTTAGTATATAAGTGTTTGTTTATCAACATTGTGAGTTCTCACTTTGGAACTGACTGGAAGCTGTTTGAAAGTGATGGTTCTGACTTTGATCTTGTGTAACTGTTGCCCTGAATCCTAAAAGATATCCTGGCTTGTGCTACAGTGAAGGGATTTAAGGTGAGGTGAAAGAAAAGTAGGATTGCACAGTAATTGCTTGTCACCCAGCCTTACCAAAGCAGCCATACTCAATGTGATTAAATAATAGCACATACAGTGGAGTCTGTTGATGTCAAATTCCTCCAGCTATATAAAGAAGTTTGACTTATCAGAAATTCCTTAATTTAAGCAGACCTTAAGGAAAGTAATCTGTAGCTAACTGATGCTCAGATTCAGGCAACTTTCAGACATCTCCCCCCCACCCCCCGCATATTCTGGCTGTGGGGCGTAGGTGGGTGGGAATGCACAGCCTGAATATGCATGGGGATCGGCTGGTCTGAAAGGACCCCCCACGCGGCTTTGCTGGCAGAGATGTGCAGGGATGCAGAGCTTGATTTCCTGCTCTGCATTCCTGCATGTCTCTGCCGGCAAAGCCGTGCGGAGGGGCCTTTGAGATCGGCCGATCCCCGCATATATTCTGGCTGTGCATCCCCCTGCAGTCAGAATATGCGTAGGGGGAGGGGGCATGTCTGAAAGTGGCCTCAGTTAGCACCAGGTTTTTTTTATCTCCAGTCCCCTTCCCATCCGTTCAGAAGCAGAGTCAGAGCAGACAGCAGGGCAGAGCTCTCTATGTGTGTACACGTGTGTAATCCTGTCAGTTCTGACTCTGGGAGTTTTGGGTGGGCTGGAGACATGGACAGCCCTCACTCTATGAGAGAGAGAGGGGGGAGAGAAGGAGAGAGGGGGGGGGAGAGAGACAGAGAGAGAGCTTTGCTTGGCTGTCGGTGAGATTCTGCATGTCTGGAGAGCTGGAGACAGAGAAATCGGACGTTGCCTAACTCCTGTCTCCATTCTGCCCAACACGCAGTCTCACAATGACAAGGTGTATATATATATATATATATACACACACACACAAGGGGGCTAGGGGAGGGAAATTGCTGGGGAAGCTGTGCTACTGGGCTCCACCTGCCTGTGGGCTGACTGGTGCTTCCTCCATCTCTCCCAGGTACATGAAGGCTCTAGGAGCTGCCTAAGGATGCTGTCTGTTGGGTGGTGACACGGACCAGAAAACTTGGAGACTACTGGAGACTACTGCACTGGAGACTACTTGATGTTGTTCATGCTTTAAAGGGGCGAGGAGGAAGTGTGGGAGGTTGGAGTATGGACCCTCTGTGAAGGGGGTATTGGGTTTTGGTGGGAAGATGGGAGGGTTATGCACTGACCCCCTTTGTAAGACAAAGGTGTTGGTGGCGGGGGGGGGGGTTAAGTAGGGTGAACATACATCCCCTTTAAAAGAGGACGCTTATGAAAAATACATGTTGCAGGGCTGCATTTGTTCCAGTGCAGTCCTGCACCATGTATTTTTTTATAAGTGTCCTCTTAAAGAGGAGGGATGGCCACCCTAGAGTTAAGGGTTACACACTGACCCCTCTGTGAGACAGGGGTTGAGGCAAGCGAGGTAAAGTTTATGCCCTAAACCCTCTGTGAGGGAGGGTTGAGGGCAGGGGGTTAGGGAGGAGACTTATGCCTTGTCCCCTCTATGAGAGGGTGGAAAGTACAATGGTTGTAATTTTAATTGGGTTTTTTAATTTGTGTAATTTTTAATTGTTTTTTGTATTTTTGTGTGACTTCCTCCCCCCCCCCCCTGTTTTGTAGCTGCTCTGAGTCCCTTGGAAGAAGAGCAGGATATAAATCAATAATAATAATAATAATTAATAATATAATATACTACAGTATTTTAACAGCATGCTACAGAGAAATCAGTAATACCGATTTTTTTTTAGCTGGGTGAGTATAGTCTAGACACCTTAAAATCGAAGTTATCAGGGTTCAGAATTCTACTTATTTGGATTAAGAACCAATACATTTCAATGGGTGTTTTTACACACACACTTCTCCTGCATGTTTGCTGTTACATCCTGAACTTTCTGTGTGTCTAAATCACTCACCCAGATCTTAAACATCTAGCTCTTTGAACTTCTGCGTAGAACTTTTCCCAGAACCTTTGTGTGTAAAAAGCTCTCCTGGTGAACTGCTTTGTTCCAGGCAGCTGTAGTAACTTGGTTTCCATGGCAGCCCCCCATGTCTACAGCTACAGCTACTTTAGGCTGCCTCAGGGCAGTGTTTGTGTGAAGAATGCATCCAGGAACTGCCTCAGGGCAATGTGTGCGTGTGTGAAGAGAGTGCATACGGAACTTAAACTGCATTCACATCTGCGGTGGTGAGACCTACCAGGGAAGTCATGGCAGCGGGGAGGAGCCAGAGAGCAGAAGAAGAGCTGGTGTGAACGGAGATGTGCCGTGGCTTCCTTCCAGTGTGAACGAGGATGTGCCGCCGCTTCCCTCACGCATGTCAGGGAGCAAAATCCTGCCCTGACATGTGCAAGAGAAGCTGTGGCACATCCCCGTTCGCACTGGCTCTTCTTCTGCTATCCAGCATCTCCCCACTGCCACATCTTCCCTTGGTTAGACTATCTAAACTTCTATGATCTATGAGACTATCTAATGTTCCTGTAGTATCGCCATCTTTGGAGGAATTAGAGCCATGATTAATGGAGGGGGTGGGGAGCTTGTTTCCCCACTAATGCAGGTTTATTTATATTTATTTCTTTATTTCATTTCTTGGTCACCCCCTCCTGCCACAACAGCCGAGGCAGTTCCCAACAAACAAAATCATGTCAAGTCCCCATATTATTAAGATCATATCATGGAACATCACAGGATGGGGGACCAAACAGTATGATGATTCTTTTATTGGTACACTTCAGAATTATGACTTGATATGTCTACAAGAAACTTTAGTGATCTCTGCTGATGGGTTTGATATTGAGGGTTTTCTTGGATGGATCAAGCTGGCTCGACCTCCAGAGGGAAAGGGTCGCCCTAGTGGAGGCCTTGCGGTGTTTCTTCTTAATTATCTTTAGTATGTTCGCAAATTCCACTTGACTTAGAAACTGCCATGGCTATTAGATGTTGTTTTCCTGATAGGGTAACAAATTTATTGGTGGTTTGTGTGTATTTTCCTCCTTATGGATCTAAATATGCCAATAAGAATGACGGGGAAGTATTGGGGAATTTTCTGGCTGATTGGGGAAGTTTGTCTCCAATGGATCACATCCTTTCATTAGGTGATCTTAATGCCCGATTGGGACCTAGTTAGGCAGTGGTCTTAAAAGCAATGAATTTCCCAGATTTGAGTGAGAAGGGTTATTTTTTAAACTCCAGAGTTTCTAAGGATATAAGATCCAATAAGGCAGGTGGGGAATTGCACCAATTCGCTGTTAATCACAATTTGAAGATCCTGAATAGTAGTGTATGGGGAGATATTCCTTCCCTAGCAATTTTACATTTGTCCGTCATGCTGGCAGAAGTGTGATAGACTATGGGTTAGTTTCAGCATCCTTCTTTGAGCAAGTTAAATATTTCTATATTGGATCACAAACAGATAATGCCCACTTTCCAGTCATTGTGGGGATAGTAGACAATTTTGGAGCACTGGTAAAAGAACCCGAGGTGCCTCAGGGGATGATTGAGAAGCAGGGGTTGAACCAAGTATTGTGTACAGCAGATTTGGGTGATAAAGTAGTATTGACCCTTTCTTTTGAACAGGGATTGCTATTTCATAAAAAAATTAGCTGAAGCTAAGGATGTGACTACAGCATTGAGGACCTTAGAAGATCTTTTGAAATTTATTACACCTTTATGTATCACTATGATTTCTTGGTCTAATTTGGCCTACAAGAGCGGGAATCGTTAGTTTGATGCAGAGTGTGTGGCTGCGAAGCAGGAACTAAGGAAGTATGCCAGCCAGGCCCTTTAAATGGAATGTTGGCAAGGATATAGGTAGGTTCCCATTATTTTCTATTAAATCAATTGTATAAGAAACTCTTCAGTGTAAAAAAAAAACTTAATTATTCTAGATAATTGTGGCACACTCTTCAAGATGCCCCAAATAACAAGGATTTGAAAAAATATTGGAATTTAATGAACAACGTGACTGGCCGCGATTGTTTATTTTCAGAACCAAAGATTATTTGGTCATTTTTTAAAAAGCTTTTTAATGCTTCTAGATCGTTGGAGGGACCTGCTGCTTTCTTTGACATCAAAGAAATGTCTGTTTGTGAACCAATTACAGTGGCTTACATGGTTAACCTGATAGGAAAGTTAAAAAATAAAAAGGCCGGCCCCAGGGATTTATTTTATCCCTGGTGAGGTGTACAAGTGTATGTCAGACTGGTGGGCAGAACCACTAGCCCAGTTATTCACACATATAAACAACTCTGTGGTAATACCAGATTACTGGAGGACGAGCCGGAGCCGGATTGATCCCACCAACTTCAGGCCTATTAGCCTGCTCTGTATTGTGGCCAAATTATATACCAGATAAGATACTGGATTGGGTAGAGGAAGGGGGAATCATGGTGGAGAACAGGCAGGATTCCACCCACATAAGGTGACTGTGGATCACTGCTCTATTTTCTCCCATCTGGTTGGAAAATATAAGCAGCGGAAGCAGAAATTGTTTATGGCTTTTGTAGCTTTCTCATCCGCTTTTGATCTGAAAAACAGGGAGAGTTTATGGGCAAAACAGAAATTACTGGGCATGGACAGAAGATTATTATCATTTAGTACAGTCACAATACACAGATACAAACCTGCAGGTTCGATTTAATCAGAGAGGATCACTCTCTGGTCGGGTACCTACTACCCGGGGTGTGAGGCAGGGCTGTCTCCTAGCCCCTATTTTATTTAATTTCTATGTAAATGATTTTAGCTTTGCATGCTAGTGATATTTATACTGCCCCTAAGATCGGCATAAGGAAGATCTAATGTATGCGGATGACACCGTGCTGCTCTCATCACATCTGGCTCTGAAATGTTTATTGCAGCATTTTGAAGACCTCTGTAAAAAGGAAGATCTGGTCATAAATTATGCTAAGACCATGTTTTCCACTGGGTATACATGCTATGACTGGTTCTTGAATGGTAGTAGAATTGAGTAGGTTAGGAGTTTTCAATATCTGGGGGTCTTTTTCTCATCGGCTGGGTCTTGGACACCGCATGTACAATATGCAGACCAAGTCACCACCTTTTCAATGCAGGCTTTACTGAGATTTTTCAGACAAAAGGGGAGAGGTTTGGTAAAACCAGCCATAAAAGCATTCGAGGCTAAAGTAATTCCCCAACTGTGTTATGGGGCTCAGATATGGGGATGAATGTTGTATGAAACCCTGGATGTGGTGCAAAATAAGTATCTTAGATCTCTCCTGGGTGTTCCTACTACTACTTCTGCAGCAGTGTTGCAACTAGAGATGGGAATCTGTTCACTGTCATCACAAATAATTTTGCTCCTGCTGGGCTTTTGGCTTAACCCTAGCAAGTTGGACATGCCCACTGTACTAATCCAGTGTTGGGATCAAACAGACCCCGTCCCCAATTAAGCCATAAATTAAAAAAACAGGGGAGTTAATTTGAAAAGGACAACAGCTGTCTAGAAAAAAAATCACACTGTATCAAGATTTTGTGGGGGAAGGACAGGAATAGGAATAAAACAAAAGGCAGCAGGGGTCAGTAATACCCCACGATGGCCACAATGTTAAAACTGTAGCAACTACACAGGAATAGCAGCTGAGTTTTTCACTGGGGTGCCAACTAAGTGTTTACCAAACAATTAGTGATTCTATCTAATTATCTTTGTATTCCTCTGAGATGGCTCCATGAAGTCTGATATCTGCCTTTAGATAGCAACCTTAATGCAAAAAGGTCAATTTAATGTTAATGTTGACTCTTACTGACAAAAGGGTCACTTAGAAAGTAAATGGAGGGGTCATTGACACACTTTGTATTCCTCTGAGATGGCTCCAAGAAATCTCCTGATCTGCCTTTAGGTAACCACCTTACTACAAATAGTAGTGGTGGGACCCCGGGCCCATTACCGGTTACCAGATTTACCGGTTACCGGTTCTAAGAAAACCGGATTCCCGGATTAAATCCGGTAACCGGTACCGGTTTTATTTCATTGGTTTCAATGGGGCGCTGTGTCCCCATTGAAACCAATGAAATATTAATTCCCTCCCCCTCCCAGGCTGCGCGGGTGGAAGGGGGGACACCCCCCACCCACCCTGCCCAGCCTGGCTTTTTGTTT
>QEPC01010693.1:2073533-2091470 GCA_003113815.1 Sphenodon punctatus
TTTTTTACATTGCAGCCATTTTTAAATGGCTGCAATGTAAAAAAATCCGGTACCCCGAAATCCGGTACCGGGTCCGGATTACCGGGTCGAATCCGATAATGCCGGTATGCCCGATACCGGCATTATCGGATACCGGATTCTACCGGTTTCCCACCCCTAACAAATAGGTTTTAATGTTAACCCTTACTGACCAAAAGGGTCACTTAGCAAGTAAATGGAGAGGTCTAAATGACTCCATATGACTGATTGGTAAGTATTTTTCAAAATGAACTCTGCAAGCAGCTATGATGAAAAAAGAGTGCTGAAAATTCACACCAGTAAGGTTATAACTGCAAAAAAATAGTTCAACTCAATTTATGTTTGTAAAGTGGTTTTGGGGTATAATAGACCCTCAAAAGCATTTGTAGTGATGTTTTTGTACACACAAAAATGTCATTAACGAAAACAGGCAAAATGCTATATTTCTTTCTATTTCCATTTGTTGTGAGAAAAGAAGGAAAGAACAGGTTCTGGTTTAAGCATTTAAAGGAATAATAACATTTTGGGGGTCTATATTACCCCCAGCACCTCTAGGCGCACAGTACTTTCCGTTTCCCATGCACTTCAATTGGGGTCAAGCTGACCCCCAGCAGCATCAAAATAAAAACCTTAAATAAAAACAATTTGAAGGGGGGCATGTAATACCACAGTGCAGTTGAGCCCTTTATGGTTGACAAAGTCATGGAGTATGGAGTGGTAGAAGTTTGCTAAAAAAAATATTATCTCTTTTGTACCCCTCTCAGGTCAGTCAGTCTATTGACCTAGGGTTAAGGTTTTTCATTCTCCTCTTAATACCTTATCAAAACTATGCCTCCTAGAGAAAGCAAGTTCAGAATGTTCTGTGGGAGAGTGTTGGTTAGAGCGGGTAAGGATAAATGTCAGGGCTTTGGGTTTTTTGCTTGAATATTTATCTACCATTCCCATTAGGAAGGCCAGACAACTCTTAAAATAGCATATAAGTGATGTGGATATTCAGAAAGTGAGATCTGTTGCCCCAGGGTCCAAAGTCTCAAAGTGGTATAAATATTGGGTACCAGTGCTAATTATCTTTGGACCCTGACTAACCCTGTTCAAAGGAAGATGTTCACCGCCTTACGTCTCCAGGTGATGGAGTCAGCAGTTCTACTAGGGAGGTATCGGAGTCTGCCCTATTCAGAGAGAGGGGGGGCAGGGGAGGGTAGTGTGGAAGATATTGTTCATTATATGCCGCACTGCCCTCTAATATACCATGGCTCGGGAGGAGATGCTGCTCTACTTGTTGAATGATTCGAAAGAATTTGTCACCAAGGTCACTGCGGTCTTTGCTGTATCAGCAGCTAGAATACGTGCTCATACAACCAGAGCTGGTGGGACAGAATCTTGATGTATTAGGTTAGTGGATGACTGGAGACCTGGGTGTTGCCTTCTGTTCCGGTCTATATATTTTGTGTATTATATTTTATTGTGTTTTATATGTTTTTATGTACTTTTGACATGGCTGTTTCGCCAGTTCAATACATTGAAATACAATACAATTGGCTCATCAGGCTGTTTGGAAGTGCATACAGCCAGAAGAAAATGGAAGACAATGACTCTTTCTGAACTTTTCTGAAATGATTGAAGTGTTAATGTCTGTGGTTCTTTCCCCCACTTTATCTCAGTATAGCTGTCTGCCCTGGTAGAGCTGAGGACAGGGCTTGACAAACTGGAGTATTTATCCAGACTAAAATAGCCACTCATCTGTGCTTTAGTGCCATTTTCTGTCACACCAGCATGACAGCACTAAGTGTTTAGTTGGAATAAGTGGTTCCATGTCCTTTGATAATACAACATGGTTCCAGCATTCTGTTCACTACAAGTTCAGCTCCATCAGGGGTGGCACAAGGCAGCTCTGTATTCCCAGAGATTTTCAAACTCTGGTGCATGTGTTCTATTATGCACTCAAACTGTCTGGTCCATTTGGACTGGATACACCAGGGAATACAATTAGCTGGCCACTTTATTTACTCACTCTCGTCTGCCAATTTGGTTTGAACCTCTTTTATTTGTTTTTTCCTTTCTTGTGACTTAGATTTCTCTCTAGTTTAGTATCTTTTAGTTTGGTTTGGAGCTTTATGCCCGTCACCAGTTGGTTGTATTATACATGAGTGCAAAGATGCAAACTGGGGCAGCTGACTTTTAAACAAATATTATTATTAGAAGTTTTACTTATTGAACAAACTAAAGCAGACTTTCATATACATATAGGACCTCTAGATTATGATCTGAGAGTACAAATCAAAAGAATATGGAATTATAAGAATAATGAGGAAATGAACTTGAAAAATTTTACTCTCAGTTCCACCACTGCAACCCTATAGAAATAAGTTGATTTTCACAAGAGAATCTGGGAGAGACCGGGGCCTCTGCTGTCTGGGGTTGTCAATGCGTCCCTGCGGGATGCCCTTAAAATGGCAGTTGTCCAGTCACTGCACAAAAAAGCATTACTTGACTCTGACTCCCTGGACACCTATCACCCTGTTTCTACGCTCCCCCTTTTAGGGAAAGTTATTGAATGGATGGTTGCCCAGCAGCTTGAGGAGCATCTCAATGCTATCGTATTCCTGGAACCATGTCAGACTGGCTTTCAACCCGGCGATATTACTGAGACCACGCTTCTGGCCTTGGTCAACAATCTACACCAAGAGATCGACAGGGGAAATTTTACCCTGCGATCCTGTTAGACTTTTTGACAGCCTTTGCTACAGTTGATCATGAGGTGTTGATGATTTGACTGCAGGACCTGGCAGGGGTCCGCAGGACAGCTCTTGAGTGGTTCTGCTCATTCCCGTTAGGGACATTCCAGCATATGGTGATGGGCGACTGTTCATCATCCCCCACCCTCTTTCCTGTGGGGTTCCATCCTGTATCCTCTCCTGTTCAATGTTTATCTAAGGCCATTGGACAAAATCGTGCATAGATTTAGGGACACCCAAATCTATTTATTTTTTTCATCTGCCCCAGGTCTTGCATTCTCCATGCTTATTCACTGTCTGGTCAACATTGGGGACTGGATGCAGGTGAGCCAAGTGAAGCTGAATCCAGACAAGACTGAAGTGATGTTGGAGATTGGGGCACCCATCTTTGATGGAGTTCAGCCTCCCCTAGTAACCCAGGTTCAGATTCTTAGGGTGCTCCTGAATTCTGAGCTGTCCAGAACTTCAGGTCACGGTGGTGTCCAGGTGTGCCTTTCACCAACTCCATCTTGTGAGAAGGTTGCATCAGTTTCTCTCAGATAGGGATCTGGTCGCCATCATCCATGCCTTCATTACCTCAAGGCAAGATTACTGCAATGCTCTCTACGTGGGGTTGCCCTTGAAGACTGTTTGGGGGCTGCAACTTCTGTAGAATGCAGCAGCTTGTCTTTTGATGTACGTAGGCTGGGAGCACATAACACCGGTGTGCTTCAGAGTCTGCACTGTATGCTAATAGCATTCTGGACACAATTAAAGGTGCTGGGAACCTACATATCTAAAGTACTGCCTTCTTCCTTATGTCCCTCAATGGCCTCTAAGATCAGTCAAGACCAAGAGCACCATCTTGTAAGTTCCATCACTGGCCCAGGTCCATACATCTCAGGGAATGTAGAAAGGCATTCCCGGTGGCTGCTCCACAGCTTTGGAACTCCTTTCCCCTGATGATTTGCCTAAGCCCTAGTTTGAATGACTTCCAGAGACAATGTAAAACATATTTATTCGGCCAGGCATTTAACAGGCAGGGATAATTCTGGGGGTGGGAGGAGGGGTATTTTCTAAGGGTATATGTATATGTGTATTTATGGATAGGGCAGGGTAAAAATCTAAATAAATAAAATAAATAAGTATTGGTGTTAACAAGAACAGAATTTGACTGAGGATGCCACACCACAAACCTTGCCATCTTTTACTCCAAGTGGAAGGTGCATTTCGTTGTCTCTACTTTTGGTGAAATTAGTAGAGTGTAAGTATATTAAATTTGGGTGAGGGGGGAGGAAGAGGGAGAAAGGTACCTATTTCAAGGAGAAGAAAAAACTAAGAACCACATGACCATATTGCTCATTGCACTTTTGGAAGATGCTCTAATATTATGGGGGCTCATAAAGGGGCACATCAAAGGTAAGGCCACATGAGACAGGAGGCTACCATGTCTTGGGTAGCCTTACCCCTCCCAGGTAAGCTGGGCCACCATGTGATACAGTGCATCATGTGGTCAGTGGCAGCCAGATGTCACCCCACCCCAGGGAGGTGTGAACAGCTGCCTGCTACGTGCTGCATCCTCAGAAAAATTCTGAGGATGCGTCACAAAGCAGCCTTACCCCACATGGGGTAAGGCTTCCCGGGGTGGGGCAACCTGTGTGGCCAGGTTCCTTCTGCACACTGTGCTACAAACGCCACGATGGGACTATGAGCATATTCACATCATGTGCAGCCACGTCATAGCTGGGGGTGGGCTGGGCTCTCAGTCTGGCCAGGCTGATAGGGGGTTGGGAAATAAATAAGAAAAACAAACCAAGAGTTCTGATAAATTTATAAACTCCCAAACTTCAGAGCATAAGACAACACCCAGCCAATGCTGCAGATGAAAAAATAAGAACTCTAGAAGGGATTTTAAAAAAACCTTAAAGAACTTAGGTACCAAATCCAATTAAAATTCCTCTGAAAATAAACACAAAATAATAGCACAATATTTTCCATGTAATTTCCTGTCTATTTAAATGCATCCCACTCTTAGCAGCTGCTGAATATTAGTTATCTTAAGGAAACTATCTAAAGTGGCTCCTAAGTCTTCCCCACCCTCTCACCTCCTGTTCCCCGAGTTCGGGGTTTCTTAGAGGGAAAATCTACTAAAAAATGCAAAAGAAATTTTTTTCTAAAGATACGCTTTCAACAGTATGGGGGGGGGTGGGTGTAATTTAAGTGAGACACCATTTCTAGTTTCTCTGTTACTTGATGGTCTGATAAGCATGGAGAGTACTACTATAATCTCAATGCATTACCAGTGCCAAAACAAAGAGAGACCAAAAACTGGGCAGTCACAAAGAGAACGTTGTGCAAGACCACCTCAGAAATCAATAAAAGCAGTGACCTCCTTTCATATGAAAAGCGGGAAGGATCTCCCCCAGTGGCCCAAACATCTCATGTGGCCTCTTGACTAATAATTATAATACAGCAGAAGCCTCTTTATTAGAACACCTCAGGAGATGTCAAAATATCCTGAAACATCCCAATTAAAGTAACAGTTCTAGCACTGGGAAGAACTGTTTCCAGAGTTCTGTCTCATCCAAAGTCTTTCAATTAACAATGTTCCCATTAAGTGGAGCTGACTGAAGCAGGGGGAAGCAGAAGCCCAAACATGTAATGAAACAGGAAGAAAAAAAACCCTATTCTAAACAATTGCTGTGCATTGTTTAGTATAGGTTTAGATATAGCACAATATTATATCTCCTGTAAAGATGATTTAGGATCAGCTTGAATCAACTCAGATTCATGGAAATAATGGAAGTAGAAAGAGAAACAAGCATTAGGGTTGTTCTATGACTGCATTACCAATGCAACTCTTGTCCTACTGCAGTCCTGAATAAGAGTGTCAGTTGTGCTGAGCTGGGTCAAATTAGGGTGAGGAAGACACTATCATTTCTGGACCATCACAACAGGAAACAGTCTGATAGCATAGCAACATGTCCATTTCATCCAGGTAGGGTGTAAATTTGGGTCAACTTCTGGCATCCCGGATGTCTTGCAAGTATAGTCACTCACAATTCAGTTATGATGGTGGGGTGAGGTGAGATCTCAGGAGTCCATGCTGAGATTTCCTGATCACCACCTCAGCAAGGTTGACCCAGGATAATAACGAGAATAATAAAGAAAACACTACATACTAGATTAAACTAACCACTAGGCTGAATTTGTACACAGCAAAAAGCACAAAACATGCATGGATTTGGCGTTCCCAGCTTTTGGCTGGCTCAGCCAATATGTTAAAGTAAGAGAAAAACAATCAAAAGAAATTTCCAGCCTTTCCCTGTGGAGACATGAACTGTAAAGTATGTATGGTAGAATGCAGTGTGTATGTTGCGTGTGTGTGTGTGTGTGTTGCTGAATGCGAAAAGCCAGAATTGTCTGGACCGTTCCTAGTAACCAGCAAAGCTTCCTTCTGATTTGCAAGTAAGAGTAAAACTCAATGGGTGTAAACCGATGGACACGGAGGCTGCCTACACCCAAATTGCTTGGAGGGTGTACCCCTGCATCTACCCGATTCCGGCCCCACCTGGGTCTGCTTTAGATGGACACGGCGGTTTCCCCAGCCCAGGGTCCACCTGTGCGGCAACCCCCACCCCACACTATGCAGTTGTGGGCCATCGCCTAACACTCTAGGCTGGTGACTGAAACTCTATTATGCTATCAGCTCCAGCCAAGTGTGGAGCTGAAGTGTGACTGTGGGTGTGCCCAGCAGACAGACAGACAGCAGCTCTGCTTCAGGCTGGTGCCCCGAGTTTGGCCAACCTGCTCCGCTAGTGACGCTTCAGGATGTTCTGGAGCACTGCTGGCAGGGCGGCCCTGGAGCAGGCTGTGCCTGCTCTGCTTCGCACATGTATCAGGGCGTTTTTAAAAGGACTGGCCAATGCAGGGGTGAAGCGGACAGCATCGGGGCTGCTGTCCATCTAAAAGCACCCTATGTGCGTGGACGTGTGAATGTATGAGTGAAGGAACTGGCCTGACTTGACCCAGTTCAGACCAGATTTCTTCTGTGTACGTGTGTATGTGAAGGGATGGGAGTGCCTCTGACTGAACCTTCCTGGGTTCAGACAGATCAAGAGTTTCTCTGTGGTGACTGTGAAATGAGACGATAGCCCACTGGAGTCACTGTTTGGTCTGTGCAGTCCCACTCACATGTTTAGCATGTAGACCCTAATAAACGGGCAGCCCCTGTATGTATTTTTGTGCGTGCGGGCAGCTCCCACTCACAGGTTTAGCATGACAAATCTAATTGATGGACAGGAGTTCTTTCCCACCACATTCTGCCCACCAACCTCCTCCCCCTGCCTTCCCAGTGTCCTGCCCCCTGTCATGACATACAGTCCCATCAAATCATGGGAAGGAGAAGCTGTCCCACTTGTTTCTTTCTTCCAGGCTATTATGAGTCCAGGAGGTGGTCCATCGTGAGCAAGTATTGTCATGGCCTGGCGGTGTGTCGACTGGGTTCATGGGGGGCCACGGCAAAACCCCGGCATGCGGATGACCACCTGCGGGAAAACAAGGAGCTCGGCGGGTTCCCTGGAGGGGCCCCCGAGTGATGTGGGCAATGCCACACTCAGTTGCGGCCTGCTGAGGGTGGCGGCGAGGAGGGGCGGAGACCAGGAAAGGTCTGACAGTGCTCCTGGTGCTGCTGGGCGCATACGCACTGACCTGGATCCCCCGCAGCGCTCAGAGCACATGCGCCAGTAGGCGCTGTGTCAGGGTGCAACCTAGAGCATAAAAGGAGGAAGCCGGCTGGGCTCCTTGCCGGTGATCAGTGCTTTGCCCTGTGAGACTAGCCTTGCTACAGCTTAGAGCTTCTGCCCTGACTCTAGCAGCAATCTGTGTGAATGTGGGTGTGTGTCTCTGTGTGTGGATATTGACCATAGGGTGAGTGTGGCTGTGAGTGGGGTATGCTTGAGAGGGTGTTGACTTGTAGTTCCTAGTTTTTCTTGTGCTTATCTTCCCCTGGGTGTCTGTAGATTCCAGTATTACCCTTGTTCCCACCTTCCCCATGGCTTCTGTCTGTTCAGGGGTTACCTGGTCTTTGCTTCCCTGTGCACTGCGGTGGCTTCATTCTTAGATGAGGTAAGTCTTGTGGCACCCTGCCTGGTTACCAGTACCTGATGATGATCTCGGCAGGGTCCCTGTGATGGATCAACGCCACCTTACGATCCCGAGGGTAGTGTTCCAGGTCTGTGCACCAAGCCCCGAAGGGTGATTCTCCCTTTTCTTTCCCCGTCCCTCACAGTATTTGCTGACATGCAGCGCACAACCGATCCCAACTAGGCAGCCTAGCTCTTTAAATTTAAAACAAGGGCTTCAACCAGGTACCTGGCCAGTCCTCATCAAATTTGGGGTGCCTGATTCACACTAGTTGCATTTGGGCACCAACTGGTACCTGAACGTGACCCAACGGGCTACCCGACTGGCTACCCGACTCCCCAAATTGACTCGCCTCACCGACAGAGCTGCTCCTCCTCTGGTCTGGAGGACTCCTGACTTCTCCCTGCCTCTCACTGGCCCACATGCCCTCAGCTGAGCAGGGAACTTCCCCACTCAGCTTTTCCTGAGGGGGAGGGGAGCGAGGAGGCCTCTTCTAATCTATGTGCACCTGTCAGACCCACCGGTCACGGAGGGAGGGACATGGCCGGCATGCTCAGGGATCCCTAGAACCCCCTCCCCCCGTGGCAGCCTCACCTCCCGCGCCCATGGCCAGACTAGAGTAGAACACAGGAAGGGAGTCCCCACGTCAGCGGATTTCTATAGCAACCCTCTCTGACACAGCAGACAGGGGCGCTCAGCCAGGCACAGCACAGAACGCTGGGCCCGCCCCCTTGTGTCGCTCCACATGGTTGCAGGAGTGTCAGGGGGCAGGGCTTACAATTAAACAGCCGGTGCTGTGAGGCACACAGCGCTGGTAAGCAGAGCACTGTAGACTGGCCCTGGATTGACTGCCTTTGATCAAAGCTAAGTGTGACTCTTCCATTCCCTACCCTAGTGTGTTAGTTGTATATATTGTCATAGCCTGTATTGTACCCTCCCCTTTGACCCTGGTTTCATGTGTGTGTGTGAAAGGGAGGATCGAGTGAGTAGCATGATAGACCCCCCCCTCCCCGGGAGTCCCCTTCATTGTCCCCTTCCTTCCCCCCGGTGAATGAACGTGACCTTCTCCTGCCATGTGACCCTTGGTACCCTCCCCAGCCTGCACAGTTCCAGCACCACGCCTTCCCTTCCCCCATGGACTGAGGTGCGTGTGTTGAGGGAGTGCATGGGACTCGACCTTCTTGTTGGTGCACTGCTTACGCCCTATGATGATAGAGGTCTGGTTTCTGTAAGAACCATTGGGTTCCATTCTATCCTGATGGACATTGATCCTCAAGGGCCTCACCCCATTTACACGCCAGGCCGAGCAAACATGGCCCTTGAACCCTTCCCTTCCCCCCCTCTGTTTCCTCTCGGGGTCTCCCCAAAACTGCCCCCCTGCCGTGACAGAATTACCAGCACTAATCCCTAAACTCTGTGAGGCCTGGGTGGGAAGGTATTGACCTAGCCAAACAAATAGGGGACCTGGTACGGGCCATGCAATCATTGGCCATGGAGATGAAAGATCTCCAGGAAAAACACACCCAGCTTGCCACCCTAGTAGGCCAAGGAGCCACGGGAGGGGAACCTGCAGGGTCCCCTCCTTCCCCCATCATCGAGGTGCCACTGGCGGCAGCCCCCACAGCTGCTGCCACTGCAGCTGCTGCCCCCATGGCCGCTGCGGGGGTCCCCGCCCCATGACACCTCACGAGCCCAAGGGACCGCGGATAGAGAAGTTCCTGGGGGACCAGAAGGCCTTTCACGGGTTTCTGGCCCTCTGTGATTTGACATTCACAGTCCAGCCCATGACCTATTCCACTGATGCCCTTAAGGCCGCCTTTATTATAGGGAAGCTAGGAGGGGTGGCACTGGAGTGAGCCACCAATCTGCTTCGTAGTAAGAATCCCTTATTGAGCAACCATGTGGATTTTGTCTGCAAGTTTGCATTTCTATTTGATCATCCCCATAGGGCACGGGAGGCGGAAACCACTATTATGGCTATCAGGCAGGGAAAGGGTACCCTGCTTGAATACATTACCCAGTTCCAGCAGGTAACCCTTGAAGTGCACTGGCCAATGATGTCCTAAAAGTTTTATTTAGGAAAGGGTTGAGTGAGGAGCTGAAGGACCAGCTTGCCTTTACGGCCCTCCCAGACACTTGGGAGTGTTTGGTCACACTCGCTCTTCAGATTGACCATCATCTCACAGAGACGCATAGGGAAAGGAAACAGGAACCTCGAGTCTTCTTTTCTTGAGTGGCCCCGGGAGGGCCGCCTAGTATGGAAACCACCAAGGGAAATTAACCCAAGCCCATGCAGATAGGAGCCTCCCGGGGTCCCTTAACCAAGGAAGAAAGAGAAAAGAGAAGGCTGACAAAGGCCTGCTATTATTGTGGTGACGCATCTCATTTTGTATTTGAATGCCCTTCCTTGTCATCCCAGCGCCAGGACCAGGGAAATGGCAGAGGCTGGGATGGGCAGGGGATGGCCCGGCCCTAAAATACATTTCCTCTATCCAGGTAGATCCCCAGCCCCACTTTCAGCTCCCAATCACCTTGAGTCTAAACCCACGCCAGTCCTTAGTTTTGTGGGCCCTTATAGACTTCGGGGAACTTTATAGATACTACCTTAGTCCACCTACACACCCTCCCCTTAGAGCCCAAGGTCCATGCAGAGCTGGTCATCTCTATTGACGGCTCCCCACTGGTCTCGGGCCCTATCACTAGACAAACTGCCCCGCTGTCATGTTCAGTTGGCACACACCAAGAATCCATCATATTTGATGTAGTATGTACCCCGTTCTTTCACGTGGTCTTGGGGCTTCCTTGGTTGTGACTACATAATCCCCACATCTCATGGGCAAGGAGACACCTCCAGTTTAGGTCCCAGTATTGTCAGCACACCTTTCAGGTGGTCACACTAACCCCTAAGACCACCACAACACTCGGTGGGAGTCTGACCGGGCCCCTCCCTGAAATTCCCCCTCTCTGAAATATCAAGACTTCCAAGACGTTTTCAGTAAGACCCAAGCAGCTGAACTGCCCCCGCATCAGTCGTATGACTGTCCAATCGACCTAGTACCAGGAACAGAACCTCCCTTTGGGCGTATTTATGCGCTATCCACACCAGAATTGGAATCCCTACGTCTCTACATAGATGAAAGTCTACGCAATGGCTTCATACAACACTTCTCTTCCCCTGCCAGTGACCCTCTCTTTTCTGTGCCAAAGAAGGACGGGGGGCTTCATCCCTGTATTGACTATTGAAGGTTAAACAGCATTACCATCAAGAATCAGTATCCCCTGCCGCTGATCCCCAAACTCCTAAATCGGCTGCAAGGAGCCAGCATCTTTACAAAGTTAGATCTTCGTGGGGCCTACAACCTAGTGCGAGTGAAGGAAGGATATGAGTAGAAGATGGCGTTCAGAAGTTGAACTCATTACGATCACTTCAAGTACCGTGTGATGTCGTTTGGGTTGGCCAAAGCCCCCACCGCCTTTCAACATTATATAAATGACATCCTTCGAGACTTCCTGGATCATTTCGTCATTGCCTATTTAGATGACATTTTGATTTTTTCCCCATCGCTGGAACAACACGTGTCCCACGTAAGACAAGTATTACAACGCCTTCGCCACTTGCTTCTATTGGACTTGCTTTACTCTTTGGGCTTCTGCGGCTCTGTCCTTGACTGGTTCTCCTCCTACCTCTCTGACCGCTCCTTTAAAGTCTCGCTCCCAGAGTCAGACTCCTCCTCCCTCCCGCTTTCGGTTGGGGTCCCCCAAGGCTCTGTCCTTGGCCCTCTCCTCTTCTCTAGTCACACCCTGTCCCTTGGCAAAATTATTGCCTCCCACGGATTCCAATATCATCTCTACGCTGATGACACACAACTTTATCTTTTTACCCCCTCTCTCTCCTCTTCTGTCCACTCACGCCTCATAAACTGCCTCTCTGATATCTCTGCCTGGATGTCCCGACATCAACTCAAGCTCAAAATGGCCAAGACTGAACTCCTCATTTTTCCTCCTTCCTCTTCCTCTCCCTCTAACCTGCCCATCTGCATCGATGGAGTCACCATCCATCCTGTTCTCCAGGCCCGTAGCTTGGGCTTCATCTTTGACACCCACCTCTCTTTTAAACCTTACATTGACTCTGTTGCCAAATCCTGCCGATTCACCTCCATAACATTGCTCGGATCTGCCCCTTTCTCTCTACCTCCTCGGCCAAAACCCTTGTTCATGCCATGGTTATCTCTCGCCTCAATTACTGCAACCTCCTCCTTGCTGGCCTCCCTCACTCTCACCTGTCCCCCCTTATCGCAATCCAAAACTCTGCTGCCAAGGTCATTCACTCTGCCCGTCGCTTCAACCATGTGCAGTCTCTCCTCTTCTCCCTTCCTGAACGTATCCTGTTTAAACTCCTGGTATTCACGTTCAAAACACTCCACAACTAAGCCCCCCCTTACCTCTAGGACCTAATATCCCTATGCACTCCTGCATGCGCTCTCCGCTCTTCCTCTGTCCCCTCCCTCACTCTCCCTCGTTTCTCCTGCTCACCTAACCACTTTCAACCCTTCTCCCTTGCTGCCCCTCATGCCTGGAACTCCCTCCCTACCCACATCCACCTTGCCCCCTCCCTCCGCTCCTTCAAATCCCTCCTCAAGACCCACTTTTTCCACGCAGCCTTTCCCAATGCCTGCTAGTTGTTCCCCATATACTTACTGTCTGCCCTCCTCTGCAGACTGCTGCAACCAACCTGATTGTAACCAAGCCAAGCACACACACCTGAGACTTCGCATCCGCTTGAATGTTTGTTTGTCTTCATCCCTGTCTCTCCCACTGTCCCCTCTCCCTGTCTCTCCCTCCTTGTCTTTTAGATTGTAAGCCACAGACAGGGACCGCGTCTATTTCTATGTTCCGTACAACGCCAGCTACATGACCGGCGCTATATAAATGTTTATAATAAAATAATAATAATAATAATAATAATAATAATTAATAACAACATGTGTCCCACGTAAGACAAGTATTACAATGCCTTCACCAACATAAGTTATACTGCAAGCTGGAGAAATGCGCCTTTCATTTCTGTACTGGAGAAATGCACCATTGAGTTCCTGGGATTTGTCATCTTACCGATGGGGATAGAGATGGAGAAAAGGAAGGTGGAAGCTATTCGACAGTGTCCCCCACCCAAAGTCATTAAGCCGTTGCAACGTTTCCTTGGGAGCACCAATTACTATCAGCACTACATTCCGAAGTATGCTGATATTACTGTTTCACTCACCCGTCTTCTAAAGAAGAATCAACCATATATTTGGGGCACCAAACAACAACGCAGGTTCGAGTACGTCAGAGATGCGTTCACTACCACTCCCTTCCTCCGACATCCCAATTTTCATTTACCTTTCCATGTGGAAGCGGATGCCTCTAGTAGCGCCATTGGAGCAGTACTGTTACAAGCAGACGACGAAACTGGACCCTTGTTGCCCTGTTCTTATTTCTCACGGCAGTTATCCTCTGCAGAGAGAAACTGTTCTGTTTTTGACCATGAACTTCTAGCCATTAAGGTTGCCTTTGAAGCTTGGCACCATTATTTGGAGGGCGCCCGGTACCCCGTGACCGTTATCATGGATCATAAAAACCTTAATTTCTTGCAGACTGCTCAGATAACCAATACCCATCATGCCCAATGGGCACTTTTCTTCGCACGTTTTTCCTTTGTTATCCACTACCGACCTGGGAAATTAAATATTGTAGCAGACGCACTCTCCCGCTACCATGATAACCTTCCCCAGGACCAAGAGGAACAGGGACCCATTCTTAGCCCCAAGGTTTTCGCTGCTACTTCTGTACAATTGGAACACTTACAACAGACCACGGCTCAAGAACTCCTACCCCTTGAGAACTCAACTTATACTGAAGAACAAGGTCTAGTGAAACACCAAGGGCATATAGGGGTACCCCCTTCTTGCCACCCCCACATTCTGTGGGATCACCACACCGCTCCTCTCTCAGGATATCCAGGAAAAGAGAGAACGATCATCCTAATAGAACGTTTGTATTGGTGGCCAACTTTACCCAAGGACGTTCAGAACTATGTTGGCGGCTGCAGTACTTGCGCCCGCACTAAGGTCCAGCGACATGCTCCGATGGGGCTCCTGCAATTAGGGACCACTCCCCAAGGTCCCTGGCAAAGAGTAGGCCTGGATTTTATAGTAGACCTACCCCTTTCTCAGGGGTACACCACGGTGCTAGTTGCAGTAGACCATTTCACAAAAATGGCACACTTCATAGGTTGCAAAGGCCTGCCAACAGCTCAGTGCACTGCCTTACTATTTCTTCAACACATAGTGAAACTTCATGGATGACCGCTTAAACTTATCAGCGATCGCGGGTCGCAATTTGTCTCCCATTTCTGGAGGGCTCTCTTCGTCGCCCTCCAGATTACCTTAAAACTTACTATGGCTTACCATCCACAGGCTAATGGGTAAGTCGAGTGAGTCAATCAGAACTTAGAACAGTACTTACGATGCTACACTAACTATCTCCAAGATGACTGGTATGCGTGGTTACCAATGGCGGAGTTCGCGTATAATAATGCTCCGAACGCCTCTGTAGGAAACTCCCCCTTTTACCTCACTTATGGATTCCACCCCCAGATAGGCACCCTTGACTTGCCATCAATTCAAGTACCTGCAGCGGGGGTGTTGGCCCACCAGATCCGACACACACAGGCACTCGCATGCCGTACTCTCCTTCGTTCCCGACAACGATACGAACAATACGCTGACAAGCATCATCGACCTGCTCCTCCCCTGCAGCCAGGTGATTATGTGTGGGTGGATCATCACAACTACGCCTCTACCTGACCCTCTGCGACACTTGATGCACGTTACATGGGGCCCTATCCCATCATCAAACAAGTAAATGAAGTGACGTACACCATCCAACTGCCTTCCCACATGCGTATTCACCCCATGTTCCATGTTTCCCTCTTAAAGAAGGCAGAGGGTCCGACGGGTCCCCGCCACCAACACCCTCCGATCCGAATCTTGAATACGAGGTCAAGGCGATTTTGGACGCCAAGCTCCGGCGGGGTCACCTCCACTCTCTGGTGGATTGGGTGGGCTTTGGCCCTGATGAACGTTCATGAGAACCAGCCTTGAACATTTCTGCACCTCGGGTCCTCCGACTGTTCCACCTCCGGCACCCCAGAAAGCCTGGACCCGGGGGGTTCTTTGGCCAGGGGGCTCAGCAGGGGGGGGTACTGTCAGACCCACCAGTCATGGGGGGAGGAGGGACATGGCCAACATGCTCAGGGATCCCCAGAACCCCCTCCCCCCATGGCAGCCTCACCTCCCGCGTCCATGGCCAGGCTAGAGTCAAACACAGGACGGGAGTCCCCACGTTGTCGGGTTTCTATAGCAACCCACTCATACGCAGCAATGGGGGCGCTTGGCCAGGCACAGCAAAGGACGTAGGGTCCGCCCCCTTGCATCGCTCTGCACAGTTGCAGGAGCATCGGGGGCGGGGCTTACAATTGAAAAGCCAGCGCTGTGAGGCACACAGCGCTGGTAAGCAGAGCACTGTAGACTGGCCCTGGATTGACTGCCTTTGATCGAAGCTAAGTGTGACCCTTCTATTCCCTACCCTAGTGTGTTAGTTGTATATATTGTCATAGCCTGTATTGTACCCTCCCCTTTGACCCTGGTTTCATGTGTGTGTGTGAAAGGGAGGACTGAGTGAGTAGTGTGATAGACCCTCCCCTCCCACCCGGGAGACCCATTCATCATCCCCTTCCTTCCCCCCAGTGAATGAATGCGACCTTCTCCTGCCGTGTGACCCTTGGTACCCTTCCCAGCCTGTATAGTTCCAGCACCACTCATTCCCTTCCCCCGTGGACCGGGGTGCGTGTGTTGAGGGAGTGCGTGGGACTCGGTCTTCTTGTTGGTGCCCTGCTTACGCCTTATGATGATAGAGGTCTGGTTTCTGTAAAAACCATTGGGCCACATTCTATCCTGATGGGCATTAACCCTCTAGGGCCTCACCCCAAAGCATTTGCACGCCAGGCCGAGCAAGCATGGCCCTTGGACCCTTCCCTTTCCCCCCCTCCGTTTCCTCTTGGGGTCTCCCCAAAACACCCCCTAATGGGTCCCCCATTCCTACAGGGGAAACTTAAATCTAACACAATACACACAGCCTAATCGATGGGATACTGACACATTAGCCCGCATTTGCCTGCACAGCAGACCCCACATTTTCTCAAACTCCGCCATGAATGGAGGCTCCATGACCAGTGGGTGGTGGAAAAAACCTGGGCAGGTGGGCTATTGTCTCATCCATTAACCCCCTGTGAGTGTGCAAGTGAGAAGAGTGAGTCCCTCTCTGAGCCACACCTGAGAGAGAGATTAAGAGAGAGTCTTAAAGTGACGGACCACCTATATTGGTTTTTCCTGCTTTTTTCAGCTTTTGCTCACATCCCTCAGAGACTATGCACACCACCCCCAGGGATTATACACAGACCCCAGAGGGACTCTGCACAGCATAAGTCACTTAAAGGTTACAGAAATCGACAATAGAGAATCAGATGACATTTTTAACCACTGATTATGAAACCATTTAAAACGCTTAAACAACATGGCATGTAAATCACCCAACAAACCAAGGATATTGAATACTAGGGATGGGTGAACGTGGTTTGGAAATTCAGAGTTCGGACTGAACTCGACCACTTCAGTCGACCTGTAAGAAACTGAAAGGGGTTCAACTGTTTTCTGCACCTGGGTGAAGCAGGTCCCTAAAAGGGGTTTCAGCTGCTTTTTCTGCACCTTGGTGAAGCAGGTCCCCATCCAGGAATGGGGGGGGGTGTTATCTGTTTTCCTCGCACCCTGGTGGAGTAGGGCCCTTTCAATTCCCGGGATCAAGTGGAAATACTACTGTTTGAGAGGGTGGGGAATCACTCCTCTTGTATTTTCTAGTAATGAGTCTTTTGTTCAATCAAATAGGCATTTATTCAATAAAAGCAGAACAATTAGCATACCAATTATTAAAGGGACACTTGCATTCAACATTTGCCCTCATCTACTCTGTCTACTTCAAATACACACAAAAGTACATATTCTTACGTGATCAGAGGCCAATGGTCTGGTTCCAGAAGAAGGCAGTCAGGGGACCCAAACGGTGCTGAGAGAGAGAAAACCTAGCTGCCAGGAGTTGCAGGACTTCCTAAAGAGAAGTCCCAGAGAGGGTCAATCATCAAAACTAGCCGGCGCCCTGATAAGGGCTAGAGGACAAGCAACATGAAGGGCAAAGAACTGATCCAGAGTCTGGCCTTATATACAAGTTTCTCTTATTACTTATCCATGTTAAGGGGCTGTGAGGACTAAGCCTGTGGAGTACTCCCATTGGTTGCCCAGATCTGGGGGTACCTCCTGCTTAGTCATTGGTGTGTGTGTGCTTGCCCTGGCTGATAGGGTCTGCTCCACCCCTCCCTCTGGAGGGGGGGGATATCTGACCCTTTGGCCCTGGGTTAACCCACATCCTTCTAAGAGGCATCTGGTTATCAGATAAGACCATTGTTCTGATAAGACCATAAACTCTGTTTATCAGCCTCTGACCTTCCACTCTTGTCTCTCCACGTTCTTGTGAATTATTGTTTGGGAACACAGGGTTTCTGCTCCTCTCAGCATCATTGCTTCACCTCCTCTGACCAGTTTGATCATCTTTCCCACTAGCACTTTATGTTCTTTAAAATCAGTAGGGATGGGCGAACGCGGTTCGGTAGTTCGGTGTTCGGCCCGAACTCGGCCTGTTCGGACAACCGAACAAGAACACGAACACACCGAACGGACCGAACACCGAACACCGAAATGGTGAACACACCGAACAGAACAGAACACCAAACGACGAAAATGGCAAACACACCGAACGGAACCGAACACCGAACGACAAAATGGCCAAACAGTTCATTCAATTCGAATTGCATTTGGTTGTGTTCGGGTGGCTAAAACATGGTCTTCTGTCAGGTCACTGGAAGGCCAAATGTAGCAGGGAGGGGGAAGTCATTTGACTCAGCTAGGAG
>QEPC01010693.1:2106756-2117867 GCA_003113815.1 Sphenodon punctatus
CACCCTCCTCCCTAGCCCTGAACAAAAAATCACCCCCACCAAAACGTCCCCTGCTGCCCCTGCAGTCCCCAAAGTGCCCGAAGTGTTGGCCGCTGGGCTTTAAAGCCCCGGCTACTTTCGGGTCGGGGAGGGGACAAGCCTGCTCTCACGACCAGCTTCTGCGTACCCCCCCGGCCCCCCGCACTCACAAAAGTCCTTTGTTTTCCCCACAGATATCAACAGCGGGAAAGAGCAGCGGCAGCACCAGGGACCCTCCCTCCTCCTCGGCAGCAAGAGTGGAGTCAGCACAACGAGGCAGGCAGGTAAGTGGATGGTTCTGGCAGGAGCCGCTGGCCGCTGGACTTTAAAGCCCCGGCTACTTCTGGGTGGGGAGAGAACAAGCCGGTCCTTATGACCGGCTTCTGCATACCCCTCCCCCTCCCCCAGCCCCCTGGCACTCACAAAAGTCCTTTGTTTTCCCCGCAGATGTCAGCAGCGGAGAAGAGCAGCGGCGGCACTAGGGACCCCCCTCCTCCTCAGCAGCAAGAGTGGAGTCAGCGCGACGAGGCAGGCAAGTAAGTGCATGGTTCACGTATTCTGTAACTGCAGCTAGAGTCCATCCTGCAGGGAGCGGAGACTGAGGGACAGGCTGGATGGTGATACCCTCAATGGAAACCAAGGCTAAAAAGATCTCCTTCTGTCTACTTTCCTACTCCTCCAGCTGTAATGAATGTCAACTCAAGACATGTGAAAAGGACTGCTGTTCGCACCCTTGAAACCAATGAATCATCTAATGCCCTCCCATCTGCATTTAGCATTATTACAGATTTCATTTATTTCCTCAATACCTGTCAGTAGGGAAATAAAAGTTCATTTTAACAAAGCATCAAATATCATCCTTGCATGGATTGGACATGGATGGAGCCTCTTAAATTGTCAGATTGCACAGCAAGCCAGCACAACCATTTGCAGGTGTTTCATAAGCTTGCCATTCCAGGATGTTACAGGGCTGTATGTAATTTGATCCGTTCAGGAATCCCAGTTCTTGCTTAGCTCCTGAGATTGCTTTTCCTGGGACCTCTCAACCAAGTACCAGATCTTCCACATCCGGCTCTTTGAACATCTTTGATATCCTTAATATCAACAGTTACTGCATTTCAGTAATGCAGTGACATTCAACCTGCATTAGACCTGCAGTAAGTTACAACTTTTCCAAACGTATGTTGATATCAATTCTTTCTACATTTAACCTGGAATGAATTATGGATAAATTGTTATTCCCTTACTCACACTGAGCAGCACTATAATCCACAAATATTCCAGTTGAAGTCAGTGGGATTTAAGTGAGCATAAAGTACTACTACTCAGTGATCATAATTCTCAGACCTCTTACTGTAGAGAAATGGGTTTCAATGGGGCTACTCTAGGCTAAGTGATTGGAAAATTGAAGCCAGTGAATAGCACCTTACCCACACCCAAATTCTACTGATTTCAATTGGGCAGGTTGACTATAATAGCCTGGCTGTACATGGAAAATCTATTAAACTAATGCGGCTGCCTGTTGCATATAAGCTATAGAACTGATTGGAAGGCGGGATATTTTCCCTGTAATATTTCACGGAACCCGTTTTGGGGGGGGGGTTGCGGGGGGCAGGGTGGAAGCGTCAAAATCTTAGGTTTTTCAACAACCCAAAGAAGTAAAACTTATACCGTACAAGTCAGTCATGTGCACAATGATGACAATCATTTTGATTTATAACTAATAGTATCATGACATTTGAGATTTTAAAGATTTTGCATGTTGGATGAACAAAAGCAAGTAGTTGAATAAGCGGGTGCATAAACAAGAAGTGAACATAAAGGCAAAAAGCTGAACATGCATGGGGCAGATTTTATTTTTCCATGAACATGAAATGATGGTTACACACAAACACCAATTTACTAATAACTCAGTTTGTATGTGCACACTCACATCTCTGTTTTACTTTCTATGATCTGAGACACTATAACCCATCTGTGATATTTCTCCAGTCAGAACATAATCATTTATTTCCATGTATAAAGTATCTTAAATAAAGAGTACTTATGATTCCTAAAGTTCTGCAGCTCCATGGGATTCCAATTGACATTGTTTGGAACTGCTTGGCTAAACTCCAAATGCTGCTTTAAAAGTGTAGGGGTTAAAATCTAGATGTTGCCCATAATCTGATGTTATATTTCAGACAATGATCAAATTCAGGCGCCTGCTTCCCCATTCTGCAGCTTAGGCTTCATCAAGGGAATTGATTCATCACACTGCAATCAGTCTTTTGGTACTTATCTGAATACAAATTAAGATACTGAAAGAGATTTACATGTTTGTGCTGTAGAAAGAGCGCTCAGGAAATGTGGATTTATCCTGTGCTATGTGGTTTAGTCACAATACCAATTCCCCTTACAGGTGACCCGCAAAGGATTATTAAAATAAACAAACTTGTGCTTGTGCCTTTTTAAAATTCTGTATAATGCATATGTAGGCCTCAAAGTTTTGGTTTCTTTTTAATAAAGTTTACTTTCCCCCTGTTCATTGTGTACCTTTATAAATACCTGGACAATCATGCTTTGGTCTTCCATCATTTTTCTGGAGGACCTTGAGATGTGCTAGCTCAAACACCTTCACACAAGAAGTGTGTCATTGAAATTAAATTGATTTTAGTAGCAAAAAAGTCAGAACACAAGAAATTTTAAGTAGTCTGGGCAATTTTTTTTTTTCTTCTCAGTTGCTTTCATTCAGGGAAAACAATTCTATTTTAAATCTTCTTTATACATTATGACAAAGTGCTTTTCTTTCTTTCTTATCCCAGTTTTCTATGCAATGGGTTCCTGGACTCCTCTGCATTCTGACGATAGTCACCAAGGCGTATATAGAGAGTCTGGACTGTAGGTGTAGGTGACTATCCCATACATGTAGAGTGCAGTTCCCATACTGGCCTCTCTTCACTAAATACAGAGCTGAACTGCTATGCAATATTTGTGTTCCTGCCTTTTATATGCCAGGAAGTTTAAATGAAAGTTTTCTATACTTTTTACCCCCAAGACATTAGTATTTGTACCATTTTTGATTTTTTAAAAAGCAAGGAATTAAAAGCAAGAAAAACAATGTTCTAGAACCAAGTAACAGGAGCTAAAAGAATACACAATGAGATTTCCAATACATTAAAATAAAGATATCAAATAACAATGCACTGAGTGGGTTTGCTCAAATAGTTTACGCTAAGGTCTGGGCTAGTCAACTTAATCTGGGGTTTCTAAAATAAAATTTTAAAAAATTAAACAAACCAAAAGGTTGAGACCAGAAGCTTTGAAGTGTTACAAATTCTGACATGCAATATGGACAATATAATGGTATCTTGTTTTTTTTTCCAGACAGTGCTGTAAGTTTATTACAGCAGTGACAATAATAATACTAATATATCTGATTTATGTAGCACCTTAGTTGGATAAACCTCACAGCATACTTGTGCAGAAGGTACTAGATATAAGGGGATTAGAAATGGATACAAATCCTGAACCCTAGAGAGGTACAAATCCAGATACGAGTTTAACAGCTCAGGCCCATCTTTAATATGGATCAGTTCACTTGCCATTGAAATGCAGAAGCCATTAGAGTGGAACACAAGTGCTATTTTGCAGTGGGTAAATGAAACACTGAGGCAGGAAGTGAGGAAAACAGATAAACTACCAAGCCGTAGAGTGCGACAGGACTGTTTATTGGCCCCCTTGCTTTTTAACCTTTTTGTGGCAGACATGGTAAACCAGTTGAGTCAGGGGGAAGATAGCCCGCCTAAAATTAAGTCTTATGTCCTGCAATTACTCCAATTTGCAGATGATATGGTATTAATTTCACAGACCGAAAAGGGTCTGAAAAGACAGATCAAGGAACTGTTGAACTATTGCACTTCAAATGGCCTAAACATAAATGTAGACAAATCTCACATTATGGTGATTGGAGCCAAGAATTTAAAGGCTAGCTGGTAAATTGAAGGAAAACATTTCTCAGTAGTTAATAAGTTCAATTACTTGGGTATTACCTTTACCAAAAATGGCTCGTGGAAACATCATGTTAAAACAAGGGCCACAAGAGTGGCCAGAACAGCAGGTCTAATTCTTAAGGCAGTGAACGCCTCAAAGGGAGTGCCGATATCTACAATTTTACAATCATATACTGCAAAGATCCAGGCTATGGCGTCGTTTGGATTAGAAATCATCCCATTTCCTATCTTGGATGATATTGAAAGAGTGCAAAATAAGTTTTTATGATGAGCCTTAGCGGTTGGTAATAGTATCTCAGGTGGTGTACCATGGGCAGAAACAGGAGTTTACTCAATAAATTGTGTGGGGAAATTGGCCTTCTTAAGGTTCTTGTTAAGACTTCTGAGCCAGCAAGAAGGTGCTTTAGTGGCAAAATGCCTACTAGAAGAACTAGAACATCTTGGAGTAAGATCATATCCTTGGATAACCTACCTGTACCTGATGACACTATTAAATAGTTTGGGATTCACTTTTGGATGCTTTGAAGGAAAAGCTATAAATGTAGTTAAACAGGAACTATGTTTGAGGGTTAAAGATATCTCCATGCAGGATGATATAGGCATTGTGACCCAGTGGAAGGTAGCCCCGCTTCTAGCCCAGGTTAAGGAAGTATTTGTATCAGAGACTTATCTTTAGTTAATAACTAACCCTATTCTGCGCAAGAGTTTTACGAGGCTGAGGTTTTAGCATATTAAGACAGCAGTTGTCAAGGGGAGGTATAGGAACGAGTCCTACTATACCCATATATGTACCTGTAGCTTAAATGAAGTAGAAACAGTTGAACATTTTATGTTGCATTGTACTTATTACCAGTCGTTGCGAGAAGCCTGGATAATCCCACTGCAACGGAAAAGTGGGAAGCAGGGGCGGGGGGAATGGTTTTTCTGGTGACTCTTCTGTCTTCAGTAGACAGAGAAGTAATTTTGGCAGTAGCCAACTATGTCTGGTGAGCCTCCAAGGAAAGGCAAAGATATCAAGGACCCAAGGAGACCAATCATGATTAAGGCTGAAGATGAAACTTGTATATTGGAGGCTCTGATTCTCTCTAAGGAATGATACTGTTGACTGTAAAGCGTATAATTATAGTGAAAAAGGAGATAAATACGCTGCTTGCTTTGTTTACAAGTACAAGATTCATGCAAATGTTTCAATTAAAGCATGAGTAGTTGCTCAAAATAATTTAATGAACAATTTAAACAGCAAGAGTTATAAAATATTGGAGAAACAATTTATAGAGTGCTTCTATAAGATATGTATTCTTTACATCTTATAGTGTGCTTTTCTTATAAGGCATGTACTTTATGTTTATAGAATGGTTATTTGTACCATATTATAAGCTCGGGTACCTTGTAATCCTATGACAAGAACCTGGCTGTACTAATGTTAAAATGAACTGTTATTGGCTATGTAGGATGAGTAGGTGATGAAACCCGCTGCTTCCTCTGGCCGTTAAGCCATGAGTCTTTGTGAAAAAAGGGTTACATTGAGCTTATTTAGAGCCTAGATCAACGCGCACCGCTGTCCAATATACCTTTGCCAGTTGCCCCCGCACCCCAAAGAAGACAAGCACACAAGAGTTGGAATTTAAGGGCCGCACTCTTTATTCAAATCAGCATTTAGGTCAGAGAGACACTCTGGGTCCAGGTTTCACGTTACTAACCATTATCAAAGGGTGACCTGATGTTCCTCAGTACCGCCCTAATGCTTAACTGTTCTAGGTTGCTTTCACCCCAGCCGCTCATCTGGTTGATAAGGCTTTCACCCTGTAGCAACCTGAAGCAGACTGGAAGGTGAGGGCCCACCAGCCGGGACCGTCCCTGTCCTCGGCTGAGTTGCTCCTCCCCCCATCCTAGGCCTTGTGATGAACCTGGCCGCCCCTGCCCTTGGTTGACTCTGGCCCCGCCTCTTAAGGAGATGTCTTCCTTCAGACCCTAACAACTGTTAAACCAACTACCTGGATCCCCACCACAGCAAACCACCAGCCTATGCTTGGCTGGTTTCACTCCCATCATCCTCCCTCTGACCATCCAATAACTCCAACAACTTCTCCTTCAACCCTAATATACAATTGGACCCCAACTTCTGAGAGGTGGACTCCGTCCTCCCAATACAGCTTAGGGTGAGAAAAACTAATCTCATGCACGATGCATGCATCACCCCCTGCCAACACTCTCTTGTCCACTTCCTTGTTCATTTTCTTCCTAACCCTATCAACCTTGTCTGGTTTGACTGCATCACGCCATCTTATCCTCTCCAACATGTGGGTCCAGATGAACCTCGTGTGTGGCAAAATCCTTTGCGCCTCCACCCAATTCCTCTTAATCTGCATTACTAACTGCAACCCTGGGGTTTGTGGCAGATTATTCTCCCCCAGGTGAACCACCACAATATGTGGATGTGGGCCACCAGCAATTCTGTGTATGAGGGGCATGAGCTGCTCCCAACGCATGCCACTTCTGGATTGCGACACTATCTCCGCCTTTGCGCCCAGCCCAAGCTGTTGCCCCAATGAGATCTGCTTGCTGCCTTGGCGGCCCAACGGACAATGCTGTGGCTCACGATCCAGACCCTCTTGCGTGGTTTGGTAACAGTCATCCCTGTAAGAAAACAGACAGACACCAAATGAATACAGAACCAATCCCCTATTGCTGCAATGAACGGATGTATGAATGGAAGGCGGTGGACCGCCATCTACCTATGTCCCGAATGTGAGACTCGGGCACACCCACAGCTGGGCTAAACTGGCTGCTTCAATTCTAAACGAATGCGACCTGTACCTGTGTTCTGGCATGTGGTTCAGACTCAAGCACCTTTGCATTACCGCAGTGAACTGGTGCCTGGTGAGCAGGGCACCATTAGCGTGTATCAGAAATTGTCCCATAATGCCGGGTCGAATTTGCAGGTACCTGTGGACAGCTGCAACTGGACAAAGTGATGGGGACCCCGCCTTACTGAGGGTAATAAGTTGGCCTCTACCCCTCTGGTCAGTTTTGGAATAACGCAGATTAATTCGAATTAAATCGTCCTGCACATGAATATCCTGGGCCCTCACTACCCTGTCGGACGTGGAGTTTTGGGATTCAGCCACAAGTTCGCTCACCCTAAACGCTCTATAGAAAGCCAGCTTAAATGAGGCAGCAAAAAGATATACCTCGCCTTGATCAAAACACACCCTGGCCAGTGTGTCATTCAAACTGCTAATGAAGGATGCTGATATGGCCAAGCAAGTGTCAGGGACCGGACCCCGATCCCTTGACCAGCTCTCCAACAATCTGTGTATTAAAAAACTGCTATCCAGCAAGGGTTGACCGGCCAACTTGCTATACAAAGCAATGGCTGATGCCTTACTGGCAATGGTGCCCGGGGCCAGACCTCACTGTCTAAGGGTGATAGAAAAATTGAGGCATGCTGCTCAAGGATGAGAAGGCTCGTAGACCAACCATTACTAGACCTAAATTTCTGAAAATCCTTAAATGCCCTCCCCTAGGCCATGCGGGTAGACTTTGCTAACGATCCTTGCACCATTTGGAATAGGTTTACCGCCCAAGGATCCATGCATCTTGCAGCAATGTCTCTGGCTCGACGGCCGCCTCTGGTGCCAACTGGAGGAACCAGTCCATCTGGAGATGAGAGAGCACATCGGCTACGCCGTTGCTAACTCCAGGTACATGCTTTGATGCGTTCAGAGCGCCAGCAGCAGCTTGTCTTCTTCCAATGGGGGGGGGACGAGCGGCAAAGCCCTCCCCCCCACCCAACGGGAAATGGTGAGGAGTCATCCCGCGCGTTGGGGGGGGGGGAAGGGAATTTGTCAAACCTTAAAATGATTGTGTAATGTGCTATTTTGATTTTGAAATTGCTGTGGTGATTGGTCTAGAAATCATTGCGCACTTACCAATACCGTTGCACGGTTATTGACTGTACCTTGGATATGTTGTCTGTATTGAAATATTGTCTATCATTATGTACTATTATTGTTTTTAGGTCATGGCGAAAGCCAGTGTCGTCGTTAATAATAATAATAATAATTAAAAAAACTACCAAGCAAATTAAATTTAGGCCCAATTCAACAAATTAAGTAAGCATAGGGAAATTAATACATCTATTAAACTCATGCTGAAATATAAGCACTTTCCTCATTCCTTAATAGGTAGAATGTAAAAGAGGCTGGACAGTAAAAAGCCAATAAGTCAATTTCAAAAGGGCAGAACTATTCAACTGAGCCCAGGAACAGAAATTATTTTACTTCATTGTGACTAAAATGTGATGTAATTTATGTTTGTTAATGCTCCTGGTAAGGTCCATGTAGTAAGCAAGAAGGCAGAATCACTGCTGGTCAATGGAGGCTCTTTGCCAGAGCACTGTTGAATTTAAGTCAGAATGAATTTTCCAAGCTGGTGAATATGGAGGAGTTAAGTGTTTGGTATTACCACTGTTGCATCATACTCATACCCCCAAAGAAATAGAAAGGGGAGGGGAGGGAAGGCTTTTATAAAAACGTGTTTTGATCAAATCAACCACAGTAGGAAAAGTGTCTTCCTTTGCTCATATCCTGTTTGTCACTTTGTATCTAGGTGTCATGTTTAAATTTGGAGCCATGTAAGATGCAGTTAACATCTATATAACTAAAACAAAAACTTGACAGTTTAAAAAATGATTAAAGGCAGGACCATTTCCAAAACAAAACACTTTCCTTTTCAAAACCATTTCACAAAATAAATTTTTTCCTAACTTAAACTCCAAAAAAACATGAAAATTAATTATAATTAAAAAACACTTAACATACATTACAACAAAAATTAAATGCCAAAAACCATGGAAATACTTTACAGATTTTCTATCTATATTCCTTAATTTACCATCAACATTAACATAATATATGTACTTAATTCCGTACCATGGCCTCTCACTTTATAGGCTGTCTTCTTTATGCGGATGATATTGCCATCATGTCCCAAACTCGGGTTGGCATTAACAGACAACTCGAATGTTTTGCAGATTACTGCGGGACAAATAAACTACTCCTCAATTACGTGAAATCTAAAGTAATCGTTTTTTTCCCATACAAGTAAGTCATTCAAGTGGGTCATGGATGGCAATCAAATTCAGCAAGTGAAAGTCTTCAAGTATTTGGATTTGCACTGCCAAGCCTCAGGCACATGGACAGCACACCATGACAGGGCACTTTCTGCAGCCAAAGGATCCTCCTTGGCCATTCAGAAGTTGTTCCGGAGTACAGGGCGTAACGCCCTTGATTCGGCAATAAGGGTCTTTAATAGCAAAACACACGCCCAGTACCTGTATGGCGCTGAACTATGGGTGCCTCTCACCTGCTTTAATTTGAACAGAGTGCAATCCTGGTTCTTTCTTGCAAGGTCTCATTAGGGTCCCCAACGGTACACCTAGCGCAGCAATCAGGATTGAGGCTGGGTAGAGCAGTTGGATTGAGGTGGCGTGGGGGCTTGATTTGCGGTTCTGGTTAAGACTGCTAGGATCTCGGGAATCAGGACTGGTTAAATTCTGGATAGATGATCCATTTAAAGGCCAATGGACTAAGGCCATTGAGACCTTTTTGTTAAAATTAGACTTTTCACATGATTACCTGGAGGGGAAAGATTTGTGTGCTGTTAAGACAGAACTCTTGATTAGGCATGCCGATGTGGCTAGGCAAGAGGAGATCGCTAAGATTAGGGCCTCTCCCCACATGGCCTGTTATCTGCCCTTAATGCCAAAACGGGGTCTTATGACTACCTATTTAACCTCTTCAATTTCCCCAAGGGGGAAATTCCTGTTCCTTAGCGCTCGTTTTAATGCCCTGCCTACTTTGGTTTTTGAGGGTCGATTTCGAGAAATTAAGTTTGCGGACAGGCTCTGTCCATTCGGTCATCTGGGGACTGAAACTATAGATCATATCTTGTTTTCATGCCATCTGTATGACAATCTATGAAGGAACTTTTATCTTCGTTCCTGCTTCAATATCCTTGCAGAACCGATCATAGTCTATTGCTTCTTGCCCTATCCAAT
The DNA here is from genome assembly GCA_003113815.1 of Sphenodon punctatus. NCBI lineage: Eukaryota > Metazoa > Chordata > Lepidosauria > Sphenodontia > Sphenodontidae > Sphenodon > Sphenodon punctatus. Next base: position 2,116,828 of record QEPC01010693.1, read on the forward strand.
ATACATTCAGAGATTACCCTGATAGTCTCAAATTTTTTAACTATGGCTATGCATTGCCATCATCTCTTCCTACAATTCAAATTAGTAGATGCCGAGATGAGATGAGCAGTGATACCCAGGGTGATTTCAGACGTTACGGGCGGGCGGTTCACCACAGTGAACCCCCAGGGGGGGTGAACAGCACAACCACGCCTCAGGGTGGAAAAACGACCCAAACAGATGTGACGGGACCTGGACCACGGCCGGGAACCGGGCTGAACCATCACGGACCAGGGCAGCACAACAGACATGCAGCCGAACCCCCGCCGTGGTCACAACTCCCAGAAGGCACCGGGCAGGGGCGGGACACAGACATGGCCGCCTGAGGGCAAACGAAGCCAAAAGGCACACAAGGGAACGCCCACACAAGGGAAACGGGAAGGGAGGGGGGAAGAGGGAGAACAGGCTGACAGGGGCCTCACACAGCACACGCACGCACACACACACACAGCGGGCTTGCAGCGGGACACAGTGCACGACCACACGCCCGGGCACACATCCACACCCACACCCACACACCCCCCCCACACAAGGGAAAGGTTGGGAAGGGGGGGAAATGGCGCCCGGAACACAGCACGAGGAACAATGGGAGGGACGAGGGGGGGCACCGCCAAGGGGCAAGGCACAGGCAGAAGCAACCCCCACCCCCAGAGCACCCCAGTCCACAGAGGCGCCCCCACAGCAACAGAGGCAGTCTCGGAGGGGGGGGCGGGACCCCCGGAACAAGGCATGATGGGGGCCCGCAATGCACAGCGAGCCCGGCAGAGAGGGTCCAGGAGGAGGAGGAGGAAGGGGGCCCCACAGTCACAGGGGGGCAGATGGAGGGCAGGCAGGTCCGGTGGAGCCCCTCTGCAGGTCCAGCGACACTCCGACACCCCCCCCACCCGGGGAAGGAAAACAGTCCAGTCCGGGGGGGACCCCAACCCCCAGGTCACGGAAGTACCCATGAGGGGGGGGTGCAGTCGGTGCCAGGGCTGGCTGGAGCGGACCGCTAGTTGCAC